>JAMQGT020014991.1:0-10532 GCA_024447675.2 Pterophyllum scalare
ATTCCATAGAGGGAAATAATCTCGGGCTGGTGGAGAGAGGGAGATACACAGGAGTGAGTCGTACTGTGGAATTAATTGCTCCGATTCACGCAGATTTGTTTTTTCAAGAAAAACTCATACTGAACGGTGTAGACCTGTCACTAAAATTTATAAGGTCTAAGGATGAATTCTGCCTCATGAGCGCTCAGGCTGCACAATACAGAGTTAAGATTGTGTCGGCTAGTTTGTTTGTCAAAAAGGTGAGCGTGTCCCCTACGATCAGAATAGCCCACAGCAAGGCGCTGATGCGAACTAACGCTAAATACCCCATTGAAAGATCAACGCTGAAAACATTTTCCATCCCCGCCGGGACGCGACTCAACACGCAGGACAATCTCTTCCTAGGCACCATTCCCAAGTTTATCATTGTTGGTTTTGTTGATAATGAGGCTTACACAGGTAGCTATACACGAAACCCGTTTAATTTTGAAAACTGCGGTATAGAGTTCATGTGCCTGTATGCTGAGGGTCACTCATATCCTGCAAACCTTTTCAACCTCATTCAAGCAGTCTTTTTTGACAGTTTTGGCAACACACCTGATAAATTTTCAGACGAAATAAAATTGTTTCTACTGAAAAACAGTAGTGATATAAAGTATTCTGCCAGACAGGTTCAGAGTGTCTCATCAATAACTTGCGGTCAACACTGCGTGTTTTTTCTATATCATGTTCAGAATGGTATGTCCTATAAAAAACTGATTAACATGTACTCAAATAATCTTATTTGTAATGATGCTATGGTCTGTCGTTTTGTTAACAAAATACATCCCGTTTCTGGATGTCTAGGATATAGCTTTGAATGTGTGCAACGTGGAGAGTGATACTGTGTAACAATAAAGATGATGAAAACAGATTAATAGAGTCATATCAATTTTTTATTTCACATGAAAATCATTTACATTTCGTTTTTAACAATACAAAAGTATGCATTTATCACAATTTTTAAAAAAGAAAAAAAGAAAATACATTTTAATCTCTGATGTGAATAAAACAAAATCATGAGCATTCATTACATATAAAAAAGAAAAAACCAGTAAGAAAATCAAAAATCTTCCCACGTACATTTAAACTCAGGTCTGACTACAGAACAACATCATGCTGAGTCCTCTAAACTCTGGTTGGTGGCTGTTGCATGTGGACGTGGTGGAATAGCCAATCCCTCGCCGTTTGTATACAGTTGTCTGTAAATCACAAATGCTTCATCCGATTTGCAACAAACTGGATATGAATGACCTTTGTTCACCTCTAAAGGCCCAATAGGATAAGATTGGAATTTTACTCCAGTGCGCCCCCTACATCATTCCAACAGCTATATCTCCCTCATACATCATCCGATCGGCACCGTATTTTTTGTTCATCATCAGAGAGCACTGCTTGAGACTTAGGTGTGGTACATTAAGGACATCACTGGATGTGAAAGACCAATGTTAAACGGCCATTGTGGAAGGTGGCGGGATGATGGCGGTGGGTTGACGACGACGATGTTGCGGCGGTGCCGGAGCTCCCGCAGCCGCAAGCGCAAGGCCGAGTGGCGCTGAGCTGCGAGGGCCGATAAACGCTGCTTGCAGCTTTAATTATTATTATTATTATTATTCCCCGGTGACCATTCAAGTTGCACATAGAAGATCATTAGCTCTTCTGGTTTTTTCTCTAATATTATAGGAGACTTATAAATCCATCCATCCTCTTCCACTTATCCTTTTCAGGGTCACAGCGGGGCTGTAGCCTACCTCAGCTGACAAAGGGTGAGAGGCAGGAAACACCCTGTACAGGTCGCCAGCCTGTCGGAGGGCTAACACAGAGAGACAGACAACTATTCATACTCATATTCACACCTATGGGCAATTTAGAGTGGTCAATTACCCTAACCCCAGTAATTGCATGTCTTTGGACTGTGGAAGGAAACTGGAGTATCCGGAGGAAACCCACACAGACATGAGGAGAACATGCAAACTCCACACAGCGAGAGGCCTGGGCCAAGGTGGAATCAAACCCAGACCTTCTAGATGTTATTCCAGCTGTGAGGCAGCAGTGCTAACCACAATGCCACTGTGCTGCTCAGCCTTATATATGACGCACCTTAAGACCAACAGATTGTTGTGGTCACTCATATGGAAGAATTCAACTCGTCTCCAAGCACTGATTAACTAACCACCAAGCGGTAGTTAAACCTGAGAAAGTGCAACACAAACAGGAAACAGAAATTGTTTGCCTTCAGCATAAAAATTGGTTCTTACTGCAGAAACCACCACGTTTCAACAAGCACAACTTATAGTGAAGGACCACATTCTCCATTTTGATGTTGTGGTGCACTTTTTATTGCTCTGCAAGTAATTAGCGAGTGCTAACATCCTCATGCAAATTACAGGCTACTGTGAAAATCTGTTAGTTACCAAAAGAATTGCAATGAGGTATTTGGTGCAGCTCCAAATACCCTGTTGCAAACAATTTTACCTAGCAGACTGTCAACAACCTCCTGCAAACACTCACCAATCTTTTTTTTCTAGTGGGTGGTGGTTGCCAGGCAGTTGCCAACCAGTCTCTAGGCCTGTGTGACTGAGGCCTAAAATTTAATTTTCTTAGGGACTCTTTTGAGTGAAGTGGAGTCAAGGAAATAAACGAATATACCCATTTCTGACCTGAAGAAGGACAGAGATAGATTGGGATAAATTGGGATATAATAAAAGAAATACAGGTATACCAGAAATGAAGGTAGACAAAGAAAAGAAAACGAGAGGCAGGATTGCAAGAAAGCATAATGAACATATTGGTCCAGAGGAAGGGAAAGGGTTATCAGTGTCCAACAGACATACAAAGATGAGGGGAGGAGTTAAGAGAAGGTGTGAGCATCAGTTATGTAACTTATTCTGTTTATTACACTGTCAGAGCTGCAGCTCGCTGCAGGTCTGTGAAGATGGATAAACAGGATGGAGCAGGCCTCTGCTTTCCACATCTCTTCAACACCTCCTGCAAAAAGCCGACAACTCCTCTGTCTCAAGTTTGGCTGTTTCACATTCTGATGCCACCAATCTCTCTGCTCACTGTGGCTCTCAACCTGCTAGTCATCATATCAATCTCCCACTTCAGGCAGAGTTTCACTTTTTTCTCTTTTTAACTACTTCACAAGTTTGAGTCAGTTTGAGCCAATAATTAATGACTTTGCTGCCAGAAATTATTCACATTTTAACTTGTATACTGTTGCACAATGATGGACAAATGTCAGACCAGAAACCACAAATTGTATTCTTTCTCCTACCAAAAATCTTCATGTTCTTGCCACTGCAACCTCAGTAGCAATTAAGCAATTCGATTCAATGAATTTTCTTTTCACCTTTGTTTATATAACACCAAATCACGACAGTTGGCTTAAGGCACTTTAAAATTTTGCATATTTTCTATGTAATAGTTGCTTGAATATTTTTGTTTGGGTGATTTTTGGATTAATTAAATTCTCCTATCTCTTTCCAGGCAACTTCACACCCCCACTAACATCCTCCTCCTCTCTCTGGCTGTCACAGACTTTCTTGTTGGGTTCCTGTTTATGCCGGGAGAAATCCTCCGAAACACAGCCTGCTGGTTTCTCAGTCAGTTCACATGTTCTCTGTATAATTATGTATCCTTCATTGTTACCTCTGCCTCAGTGGGAGACATAGTGCTGATATCAGTTGACCGCTATGTGGCTATTTGTGACCCTCTGCATTACCCCACCAGAATCACTGACAGACGAGTTAAACTCTGTGTCTGTCTGTGTTGGCTTCGCTCTGTTTTGTACTGCTATTTCATTGTAAGAGATGATCTGATTCAGCCAGGTAGATATTATTCCTGTTATGGAGAATGTATAATTTTTGTTGGCTTCATTGCAGGAATTGTTGATCTTGTTTTTTCTTTTATTGTTCCAGTTTCTGTCATCATAGTTCTGTATCTGAGAGTGTTTGTGGTGGCTGTGTCTCAGGCCCGGGCCATGCGCTCTCATGTTACAGCTGTCACACTGCAGCTCTCAGTGAGTCGAACAGCAAAGAAATCAGAATTAAAAGCAGCCAGGACTCTTGGTGTTCTTGTAGCTGTGTTTCTGATATGTTTCTGTCCTTATTACTGTGCTACTCTTTTAGGGGAGGAGTTGCTCAATAGTGCATCCTCATCTATTGTGTTCTGTCTGTTTCTTTTAAATTCCTTTCTTAACCCTTTGATCTATGCTATGTTCTACCCCTGGTTTAGAAAAGCTATGAAACTAATTGTCACTCTGCAGATACTGCAGCCTGGCTCCTGTGAGGTCAGCATACTGTAGAACAATCTGTTCTAAAAAGGTTTTAAACACATTGATGTGATCATTCTGTTGATCTCTGTAAATAAAGGTGATGGGACGGGCTATGTGTTTTGTGAGTAACATCATATTCCCCACAATTCTTGCATTTCCTTTTCTTTTTTTTTTTTTGTCCCACAGCATATTTTGCTGTTTTTTAGTGCCTTGTGTAGTGAGAAATTCACCTTGGGAAAACTTTTATAACATCCATAATGTCAATAATATTCTCAGTCAAGGAAAGGATGCGATGATTGCAGAAGTGAGGGCCAGTGCAGCATCTGTTACTGATGATGAACTGTAGTTAGTGAAGCATTTGCTGCCACATCACACATGTTAAGAATGTGACACAACAGGGACCTCTGCTGGACTGTGTAAGTCGGGAGCTTCTTCTAATTGGTTTTTCTTTTTCTGCTTTTATGACTTCTGTCAAAAATCCTATTCTAGATAACAGAGTTGTATAGGTATATCCTTCTTAGTCATAATTAACAAAAACAAATGGGCTAGACTACATGGGTGTCGAACAGAAATTTAACAAAAGTCAGTTTACCTATCTCACATCAAACATGAAAACTTTCACCCCAGAAATGACTTGCAACATCTGACTGCAACTGTTGCCTCTGACCACACAATACAAAGTTCTACTGAAGCAAAAGTGACAATTGAACATGGTACACTGTAAACAACACCATCTCATTATAATGGTTTTACCTGCAGTAACTAAATAAACTAGGTTCCATTAGCTAAAGCCCATGGCAGTGTGTCTGCTTGATAATTCAATGAATACAAGATGTAATAGTGTCATGCCTACAGTCGAGCATGGTGGTGGGAATGCCATGGTCTGGGGCTGCATGAGTGCAGCAGGTGTTGGGGAGTTACATTTCATTGAGGGACACATGAACTCCAATGTTCCGTGATAATGAAGCACACCCTGACAAGCACTGCTTTATTGAAGAGGCTGAGGGGTAAAGGTGATGGACTGGCCAAGCATGTCTGCAGACCTAAACCCAATAGAACATCTTTGGGGCATCCTCAAGCAGGAAGGTGGAGGAGCGCAAAGTCTCGAATATCCGCCAGCTCCGTGATGTCATCATGGAGGAGTGGAAAAGCATTCCAGTGGCAACCTGTGAAGCTCTGGTAAACTCCATGCCCAGGAGAGTTAAGGCAGTTCTGGAAAATAATGGTGGCCACACAAAATACTGACACTTCAGGAACTTTCACTAAGGGGTGTACTCACTTTTGTTGCTGCTGGTTTAGACATTAATGGCTGTATATTGAGTTATTTTGAGGGAAGAATAAATTTACACTGTTATATAAGCTGCACACAGACTACTTTTCATTGTGCCAAAGTGTCATTTTGTCAGTGTTGTCCCATGAAAAGATATACTTAAATATCTGCAGAAATGTGAGGGGTGTACTCACTTCTGTGATACACTGTAGCTGTGGTCCTGATAGGAGACGTATCAATGGCATTCTGCAGATTTTGCAAGTGTGAAATATGTGCTCACCATGCTGATTTAATTCAATATGCCAGCTAGAGCTGGTCGCAAGATCTGGCAACACTGACCATATCACTGTTTTACCTGAGTTTCATCTAATGCAACATTGTGATGCTTCGAAGACAGAGTAGGGTATGAAAGCGCCAATACGCTAATTCATGATAAGTTGTAGCAGGTATAGTGGCAGAATATTACAATATGTATTCATCCCACAGCAAATATCCAAATTTGAACACTAAAAAAAAAAGAAAAAAAAACGTTTAAATATCTGCAGCTGGTTTTTCAATGTCAAAAAAACCTTAATCACCTCTGAACACCTAGCTCTTAGCTATGTTAGTTAATGAGCCTGCAAACACAGTTTTGCTCACAGCTTTCTGAATGATACTTCTAATATACAAGTTGGACACTGAAAAATGCTTTAGCTCATCTTACAGTAATATAGTAGCTTAAAATTAGCATTCAGAATTTTGACTGGTGTGTCTCAGGTCAGAGCAGCACAGCAGAGCAGCTGCCAGCTGCTCCAGGGATCTGGAAAATCCTTCTGCATCCTTAACCCTGCTGTAACAGCAAAATTTTTGTATTTTATTTTTGTGGAGAATAAGCTAGTCCAGTCTGAGATAAAAATTAATGGTTAATTCAATTTTGTATTGCTCTCTTAATTTTGCTGTGGGCTTGTACAAATGTTAAATAATGGATGTAACCTATAATTAAAGAAAGAGTTTATCATATTGTGATTGTCACTCAAAAGGCTCCTTTAAAGTGTCAGTAGCATCTCCTCAGTCTCCTAGTAATTACACTGCTCAAAAAAATTAAAAGGAAGACTTTAAAAAAAAAACATCAAATCTAAATGCGAAAAATAAATGCTATACATCTATACTGGTATGGACTGGGTTATGTGTTAGAAATGAAAGGATGACACATCGATTGATGGAAATGAAAATTATGCAGCAGGCTAGTCAATTTTACCAAAATTTCATTGCAGAAAAATGGTACTCAGTAGTTTGTATGGCCCCCACGTGCTTGTATGCATGTCTGACAATGTTGGGTCATGCTTCTAACGAGATGACGGATGGTATTCTGGGGCATCTCCTCTCAGAAATGGACTGGAGCATCACTGAGCTTCTGGACACTCTGAGGTGCAAGCTGGCAGTGTTGGACTAAAATATGAGGTGTTTTATTGGTTTCGGTTTAGACGAGTGTGGGGGCCAGTCAATGGTATCAGTTCCTTCATCCTCCAGGAACTGCCTCCATACTCTCACCACATGAGGCTGGGCATTGTTGTACACCATGAAGAACCCAGGACCCACAGCAGCAGCATAGGGTCTGACAGTGGATCCAAGGATTTAACCATGCTACCTACTGGCGGTCAGGGTGCTGTTGTCTAGACTGTAGAGGTCTGTGTGTCCTTCCATGGATTTGCCTCCCCAGACCATCACTGACCCAGCACTAAACCAGTCGTGCTGAATCATGTTACAGGTAGCATAACGTTGTTGATGTGAGATGTGTGCAAGTGTTGCAAAAAAATCAAAACCTAAAGGAAAACAAATGTGACACAAGACATGTTGACAGTAGGCTGGTGCACCGCATCCAGAAAGAAGTGCCTGCCTCAGATTTAAAGTCTGGGAACACAGGGCCCAGGCGTTCCCAGTTGGCACTGATGAATCCTGCTCTGCGCTGCCCACCAAAAACCTGAAATACCTCACTGAAAGCAGGCAGGTCATCACAGTTGTGCATAGCTTCTATAGACCTTTTCACTTCTGTCACATGTTCTCATAGAGCACCTGCTCTCATCGGTGAAAAGCACGGGGGACCACTGGTGGACCTGCCAATTCTGGTATTCCATGGCAAATGCCAATCAGGCTCAACAGTGTCAGGCAGTGAACACAGGGCCCACTAGAGGACATGAGACCCTCAAAACACCCTCATGAAATCTGTTGCTGATTTTTTTTCAGAGATATTCTGGGAGCACAAACAAGCTGGCAAAGGGTGACAGCAACAATATATATACACACAAAGGGTGATCGGGGAAGAGCGGAGACACTTGGGAAACTAGAGACAAGTGAATTAAGTAAGATAATGAGGCACTCAACACTATATGAGACTGATGGTTACAGAAGCACAGAAAAGCTGGACTATGAGAACGCCAAACAACAAAAACTAGAAAACCATAATCAAACATCCATCCATTATCTTCCACTTATCCAAATCAGGGTCGCGGGGGGGTTGGAGCTTGAAGGCGACTTGACCCCTGTAATGGGTACGGGGTTAACAAACCTTCACATAGAAGTCAATAGGGAAGTTGTGACTTGTAACTGTGGGTTAAACCTACATGCACTCTATGTGGGAGAAAAAAATCCCTAAAAGTGTTAAAATCAAAAGATAATTCAAATATACTTTATCATCATTCACTTTAAACACAAAGTATTATTTTACACTACAATCAGCGTGCTAAGAGAAACTTGAGCGAAACAATATACATATACATATATAATATACAAGTTTCACTTTTTGAATGGACTTACTGAAAAAAATGTAATCAACTTTTTCATGATATTCTAATTTTATGACCAGCACCTGTATTGGTCCAAAGGAAGGGAAGAGGGTGTCAGTGCTCAACAGGGAGAAAGATGAGGGGAGGGGTTAAGAGAAGGTGTGAGCATCAGGTATACTGTATAATTAATTCCGTTTATTGTGCTGCCAGAGCTGCAGCTCTCTGCAGGTCTGTGAAGATGGACACACAGGACGGAGCAGAGCTCTGCTTTCCACAGTTCTCCAACGCCTCCTGCAAGAAGCCAACAACTCTTCTGTCTCAAGTCTTGCTCCCTTACATTGTGGTGTTTTCAATCTGTCTGCTCACTGTGGCTCTCAACCTGCTCGTCATCATCTCAGTCTCCCACTTCAGGCAGAGTTTCAGTTTGTTTTTTTTAAAGACCTACTGTAGCTTCACAAGTCTGAGTCAGTATAAGTTTATGTTTAATGATTTTTCTCCTGGGTGCACAAAACTTACATTTGAATTAGGAGTCTATATTTGCACACTTTGACACCTGAGAGTTGATACCAAATTCTTTCTCCTACCAATAACCTTTACCTTCTAAGTGTCTCTACTTGAGCATATGAAACCCATAACTACTTTATTTGTAACAGCTGTTTTTCTTTTTGATTTCAGGCAGCTCCAAACACCCACTAACATCCTCCTCCTTTCTATGGCTGTCTCGGACTGTCTTGTTGGTCTGTTGTTGATACCTGCAAAAATTCTACGAGATACAGCCTGCTGGTTTCTTGGTCAGTTCACATGTTTTCTGTATAATTATGTATGCTTCATTGTTACCTCTGCCTCAGTGGGAAACATGGTGCTGATATCAGTCGACCGTTACGTGGCTATTTGTGACCCTCTGCATTACCCCACCAGAATCACTGACAGAAGAGTTCAACTCTGTGTCTGTCTGTGTTGGCTCTGCTCTGTTTTCTACAACATTCTGCTCATAAAGCATGACCTGCTTCAACCAATCCAACATAATTCCTGTTATGGAGAATGTACATATGTCACTGACCTCATTGCAGGAACTACTGATCTCATTCTAACCTTTATTGTTCCAGTTTCTGTCATCATAGTTCTGTATCTGAGAGTGTTTGTGGTGGCTGTGTCTCAGGCCCGGGCCATGCGCTCTCATGTTACAGCTGTCACACTGCAGCTCTCAGTAACGCCAAAGAGGTCTGAGTTAAAAGCAGCCAGGACTCTTGGTGTTCTTGTTCTTGTGTTTCTAACATGTTTCTGTCCTTATTACTGTGTTTCTCTTTTAGGAGACGAATTGTTCAATAGTTCATCTGCATCCATTGTGTTCTATCTATTTTATTTTAATTCCTGTCTAAACCCTTTGATCTATGCTATGTTCTACCCCTGGTTTAGAAAAGCTGTGAAACTAATTGTCACTCTGCAGATACTGCAGCCTGGCTCCTGTGAGGTCAGCATACTGTAGAAGGAAGATCTGTTTTAAAAAAATGCCATGATCAAGTAATTGTGTGCTTTTTATCTGTATTTTCTCTGATTTTGTAATTAAATAACAGTCCACCTCAGAGGGCAGGTACTGCATCTTTAATATTACTGTTAAGCAACAAAGCATACATGAAATATACACCTGGTCACTTCTGCGTATTAATATTCATGCCCCTGTCAAGGGCACTATTATTGATGATGGCGAAAGGAATTTTTCTTTTAATTTTCACATACTATTTAATTGGTCAGTATTTCAGAAAAAGGGGTCAAGTAGGTCATGTTTTTTTTTAATAATATCATTGTCAAACTATTTGCCTCACATATTGCCAGAAATATTTAAAGGATAAGAATGTTGCAGCAGGAGGGACTCTGCCTGGGCTGTGTAAATCAGCAGCTTCTTCTAATCAAGCTGTCTTTTTCTAATTTTACTACTTGTTTTAGGTACTTTCTAACAGAAATATAGAAAAGACTGAGATACAACCGATAGTCTGGAAAAAAAGAATAGGTTAAAAAAAAGCCTTCTCCCAAAGCACAAAACAATTATATTAAGGCTGTGTTATATGGGTGCCATGTGCTAACACAGTGCAGAGCAGCTACCTAAACTCTGCTCCCAGTGAGGTAGATTATCTCATCAATAGTTTTACATCCTCACTGCGTACGACTTTGGATACTGTGGCTCCTCTGAAAAGGAAAGCCTCAAATC
>JAMQGT020014992.1:0-7500 GCA_024447675.2 Pterophyllum scalare
TGCTTCTTGGAGTGTACACTGCATGTCTTTATTTGTTTTCTTCTGTTTTTGCAGCTTCTTGTGCCGTTCACTGTTTCTCTGAAGTTTCTCCGAGCCTTCACTTTCTTTCTGAATGGCTTTGAGCTTGCATTGCATCTCCTTGTACTGCTGGCGTTCGACTTCTCTCACTTTGATCTCCATCTCTTTCACTCCTTGTACTCGATTTCGCACTGATAGCAATTCTTCAATTTTCTGTTCAGCGTCACAGAGCTTGAGCTGCATCTGTGCATGTGACGCTTCCATTTCACGGTACTTGCACGCCAGCTTTCTGTATTTAGCTTCAAATACTTCCTTCTCTGTTTGTCTTTGCTGGCAGGCAGTATTGAACCGAGCTCTCTCTTTTTGGTGTTGCTGCATGACTTGGACAAGGTGCTGCCTGGCTTGATTAAACTTTATTTCCCAGCAACTCGTGGCGAGATCCATGTTCGGCTGGTACTGAATATTTTCAACTTCTTGGTCTTGGTGTTGATTTTCAGCTTTCATCTCTCCGGTTTGCTGTATAAGGTTTCCAAACAACGCGTGAACGCTGCCAAAAGCTGCGAACAAACTGCCTTCTAGGCTCAAACTGAATTCCTTTGGTTTCTCCTGCCTGCTTAAAGGTTTAAAGATCAAAGGCTAAAAAGATCAAAGCCTAAAAGTCGTTGATGCAACTGTTCAAATCCTCATTCCACCTCCTCTTTCAATTCTAAGTACTTCCACATAATTTTAGCTACAGACACCATTCAAACGTTAAAATAATGCCGAGACATTGAACTATTCAGCCTGAATTTATCATTTCAATGTCTTTTATGGTTTTTCTTCAGTTCCAGGTTAAGTTTCATGCTTTTTCCCACCCCTTTCAGACTTTAGAATGGGTGTGTATTGGATGGAATCTTGGTGGTTAGAGTGAGAGCTCCAACTGTCAGAGTGGGGGAATTTGAATTATTCATCTGAAATATTTCTCTTTAAACTGCCACCATGTCCACAATTTTAACTCTACAGCCATCATTTTACCCTCAAAACGTAAAGCCGTTCCTCTTCTTTCAAACAATGTGTGTCTCAACCCTGACCGATGTAAACTTTTTGAACAGCGTGGGTCCAAGCAGAGGGAGTACCTTCCAACTGCTCCATAGAGAATTGTAATTTTAGGTAGGAGATTTTCTCAACATCAGGACAGAGCCCCTTTTTCAAACTGCTCCCATGACCACATTTCTGATCCCAGGAATATGAAAAACACACTGATGTGTTGAGCACATCCTTGTGATGCTCACAGTTCAAAAAGTATTTTGATAGGAGCTATGGCTTTTGATTTAGAAGCGGTTGTTTGGCAGGTGTACCAAGGCAAATTTAACAGGGATTTGCTATGGAGGGACTGTATTTCTGCCATTAATGCAGTTCAGCTGACAGCTTTGCCAGCTGTTTTCAGTTGGTGGATGTTTCTCCAGCTAGGCTCCTTTGTGGTGCGTGCCTGCTGCCTACGTTTTAATTTTGGACAGCTGGCAACAAGATGGTCAGGTTTACGGCAACAGAAGCATAGTTTCTTTACCTTTGCCACCTTGCCACTCTCAGGCTTCTCAACCGAGTCATTGCTGGCCCTCTGAGGTGCACCATGAGAAGGGAGGTTGTTTTCTGCAGGAGTTATATTGTGGGACAAGATAAACTCATCTGCAGGGTGGCAGCGCGAAAGTGGAAGCCCTCTGTTCACTCAAATATAACGAAACACACCCAGGCACAGAGTTCTTAACTCCTTCATAAGCTTGCTCGCACAAAGATTCTCTGTACGCTTTGCATCAGAGGTTTTCTGAAGCCCTCTAAAATGCTGCCTATAAGCTTCAGGCAGACACTCAGATTGCCAGGATGGGCACTTTTTAGCTTTGCATAAACTAAATTGTCTTCAGCAGACAGGGCAGAGCAAGCTTCCTGGGCCTTACCTGTCAATTTGCACAACAACATGATAGGCCAGACATCCTGGGGCCATTGCAATGCAGTCGCTCTGCGTTCGAATACAGTGAAAAAGCTCTCAACACTCAACTCACAAAAAGCTGGAACAAGGTGAATATTACTACTCACAAAGGCTGTCGTGGATGGCTGTACACCAACAGAAGCAGGACCAGAGCTTATCTGCTCCAGCTTATGCAACTTGACTGCTTCCTCAGCCTCCATTTCCCTTAGTTCTGCTCCAAAAACTCTCTCCCAGTCCAGTTATTGCTCCAGACAGATTGCAATATGTTGGCATTGTGTGCGTTTATAAATTAGATGGCAGTTATTTGCAAACCTTTGCCAATCTGTCTGAGAGTGATTATAGTCAGTCCAAGACGGACTGTGATCAGGAGGGGGATCTGTGCAGTCGCCTTGCAATTAAAAGCTACTTGCAATCAGTGACCAAATGTGAAAAAAATCCAATGCAATCACTGAGCAACCACCGATTTTTCCTAGTCGCAATTGTAACTGAGCCATTTCTGAATGTTAATCTTAACATTCAGGTGATAAACAATCAGTATATTGTTTCTGAACCTACACTGGGTTAGAGTAATGTAAATCATTTCATTACAGTGCAGTGATCTGCTGGGAAACCCTGGGTTTGACACTCAGCAGCAGCACTCCTGCAATGACACATTTCTTCAGAAACATCTCAGGGAACACAACTGAACACCACAGGCATCGACCTGGACTACAAACACTTCTAGATTCCATGCCTATTGTTCTGAAACAATCCCAAAACTTAACAGGACCCAAAGGATCCACTGCCAACATCCCAGTGTTTGAAACCACAGGCTCCTTCTGAGGTCCTGTGTCTATTCCACAGATCAGAGCTGTTGAGGTGTATGGTTATAATGCTGTGGATGATCATTGTATATAATGGGCGCAAAGGGGAATTCTTTCTCTTGTTAAACTAACAAAGAAAGATGTTTTATAAAATCTTAAAAGGTCCTTCTGAAACATGAAGAAAATGCAGCTCGTATTGCACAGTAGTGAGAATGCTTGTATGTGCCTGCATGAAGCCACAGCCGCTGTGAGAGGAAAGTAGGATTAACAAAGCCTATTTAAAAGGATTAGAGGGTCCAAGAGAAAACAGAGGACCACAGGACACCTTCTGATCCACATGGGAATGTGCACATACATACACACACATGCACTTGTCATGTATCCTATAATCTTTTTCAAGTGCATTTGTGACCGGTGGCTTCTTCTTGTGTTCTCTGCGTTGTGGTGGGTAATGAAGATCGGACCACCGACGTGTTTAAGAGACAATCTCCGTTTATTTGCTGACTGACAAGACAGTAATAAAACATCAGTCCAGTTAGTGATGATCGCTTTAAGCCCCTATACGAACAAAATACACAGACATTACTATCCACTGCAGTTGGATTTACTATCACTAGACTTTCCAAACTTTCACTCACCGCTCCCGCCGAATGCCACAGGAAAAAATAAAGGATTTATTTACAAAAGATAAATGAGAATACAGGAACCGATTTAGTTACAGGGTTAGTCAAATGAGGAGGAATTACCAAAGTAAACCGAGACAGTTAATGAACTGAGCAAGGGACTGAACCAGGTGTATAAAAGATATCTAAAGAAAAATATGAGCATCTATCTATCTTATTAATATTGATGAGGCTCCCCCACATGGATCTCCCCCAGTGCCCACATGCACCCCACCCCCAGCATTGTTGTTCAACCCATTGCACTGTCTGGCTTGAAAAGTTGCCTTTTATTGTTGTAAATATTATAGAAGTATTATAGAACTGTAATACGGGTGTGGGCATCTGTCATTATTTAAAACCAAATCAGACTACTTTGATTTAACAGATTCTACATACGGAAACACTCGTGGCATGAAAAATCCTGAGAACCTCCCTGGTTCTTAGTCTTGTACGTGGGACAACTAAAAGATTTTGAGTTTGTTGTGTGAGAGAGTGTAGACTTATGTAAAATGATTCCCGGCATTTAAAAAACAATAGTTTTTTTCCCTTCTAAATATCGGCTTTGTATCGGTATCGGCCAATATCCCAATGTAAAATATCGGTATCGGCCATAAAAAAGTGGTATCGTGCCATCCCTAGTAATTACTGCATGCTCAGTTTCTCCTCTTTGCTCTCATTAGTTTGATTAAAATGATCAGCAATGAAAATGACTGAGAAGGTTTAGATGACAAGTTTCCCAGCATAACTGGCTTTTTTTTTCTATATATATTTTTTTGTTTGTTATGAAGTGGCGCTGTAAACATTCAGTCGGCTTGTACCTGCACAATTTTGGGTTTGAGTATGATTTCAAATCA
This sequence comes from Pterophyllum scalare, assembly GCA_024447675.2. NCBI lineage: Eukaryota > Metazoa > Chordata > Actinopteri > Cichliformes > Cichlidae > Pterophyllum > Pterophyllum scalare. Next base: position 4,301 of record JAMQGT020014992.1, read on the forward strand.
CTCATGGATAATTTTATGATGCCATTGTTGCAGAGAGCAAGTGCGCTGGCAGCACATTATGCTTCCATGGTCATTACTGAGTTTGTGTGTGTGTGTGTGTGTGTGTGTGTGTGTGTATGAGACCTTTTTGCTGTGAGGTGACAGTGCTAACCACTGCACCACAATACATTCAGTGATCACATATTGTTTTTCCTCTATCATATGTGCAGCACAGTATCCACTTGTAGTAACTTCAACTATTTAATTGTTCAACTAGTAAAAAAAACTAATAGGTATAGAAATATGATTTACAGGATACAAGGTGGACAAGCTCATTTAACATCATGTGTTGAATAATACCATCAAATGTTTCATGCCTTTCTGATTATAATGTAGGCCATAAGCCTGGCTTAGCATAAAGACTAGAAACAGGAAATAGCAAAAAGCATTCATACTTTTGAAACTTCAGATATTTGAATCCACAGATCTGCTGCAGCTGTTGAACCCTTTATAAAAGCCTGACACAGTCAGCGAGGGCACCATTAAGTTTTGATGATGGTTATGAGTCATTTTACAATTACAATGTGTGTGGATAGCGGGTCCAAGTGCGTGCGTGCACTCGTGCATTTTAAATGTATTTTAAATGAAGTCACAGTATATTTGAAGAGCTGATGTGATACGGTGCGATGACACCGGTGTTAAAATCTTTTTGTGGCAAGCAGGAGAATTTTTTTTCCTTTAAATCCAAATCCAATTTTATTTATAAAGCACATTTCAAAATAAGAGTTAACCAAAGTGCTGTAGATAAGGAAAATAAGATAAAATAAATACACCAAAAACACACACCTAAAATATATCTAAGAAATCACAAGATTATAAAACAGTACAACAGCTCAGAGAGAGAGCTCTCACTCTAGTTTGAAGGCCAAAGAATAAAAATAAGTTTCAAGACGCACTTGAAAAACATGCAGAGTGGAAGCTGACCTAACATAAAGGGGCAACTCGTTCCATAGTTTAGGGGCTATGGCTGAGAAAGCTCTGTCCCCCCTGCTCTTAAGCCTACTTTTAGGAACACTGAGAAGTAGCTGGTGTGCAGATCTCAGTGATCTAGAGGGAACGTAAGGTGTTAAGAGTTCGGTGAGGTATGATGGGGCCAGCCCATTTAGAGATTTAAAAACAAACAATAAGATCTTAAAATCAATCCTGAAACGCACAGGAAGCCAGTGAAGGGAGGCTAGCACAGGGGAGATGTGCTCAGTTTTAGGAGTTCTAGTAAGAAGGCGAGCGGCTGCATTCTGGACCAATTGAAGGCGTGAGAGAGAGGACTGGTTTATACCAACGTACAGGGCATTACAGTAGTCGAGTCGAGTAGAAATAAAAACATGTACAACTCTTTCGAAATCACTAAAAGCTAAGAAGGGCTTGACCTTAGAAAGGAGCCTCAGTTGGTAAAAGCCTGATCTCACCACAGAGTTTATCTGTTTCTCCATCTTTAGATCACAGTCTTTTTTTCACACCAAGGTTATTTACCACGGGCCTCACATACGGATCAAGTGGGGCCAGGTCCAATTTTGCAGTACTGCTCGAACTCCTGGGTCTAAGAATCATGACCTCAGTCTTGCTTTCCTTAAAAAGTAAAAAGTTTAAAGCCATCCAGGCTTTAATGTCATTAAGACATTCAATTAATATTTTCAGAGAACTGCCATCATTTCCTCTCAGGGGCAGATAGATTTGGGAATCATCAGCATAGAAGTGGAAGGAGATACCATATTTTTTTCAAAATCAAAGAAGGGTAGGTAGATATAAAGAAAAAAGGATCGGCCCCAAAACAGAACCCTCTACATAAAAGTGGGGCAGATGAAGAAGCTGAGCCTCCAAAACTGACTAAAACTCAGACAGGTATGACTTAAACCACTTCAAAGCTATGCCTTGTACCCCCACACAGTGCTCCAGGCTAGAAATGAGGATACTGTGGTCAACAGTGTCAAAGGCAGCTGTGAGCTCTAAAAGTATTAAAATAACAGAATCCCCAGAGTCTGTAGCCAATAAAACATCATTAAAAACTCTTAAAAGAGCTGATTCTATGCTGTGAAATGCCTTAAAACCAGACTGAAACACCTCAAGGATCTTATGCGTATCTACACATGAACCACTTTCTCCAAAATCTTAGAAATAAATGGAAGCTTTGAGATTGGGTGAAAATTAGAAAGCACTGAGGTGTCAAGATTTGCTTTTTTCATCAAAGGCTGCACCACTGCTTTCTTAAAGTATAAGGAACAACACCAGAAACAAGACTACTGTTTATAATAGACTGTATATTAGGCCTGATGGTGTCCCAAACTTCCCTAAATAAGCAAGTTGGGATAATATCGGTGGGACAGGCGATGAGATCATTCCTCCAACAGAGAACTATTTCTCCACTTCAGCCTGTTTTATTCACCTGCTTCGAATGTTATCAGTCCATTAAATTAATGTTATTAGCAGTTTTCAGGCCCATTATTCAGAGATGACATCATGTTACCGGAAGACTTTGCTGCCCTCTTCAATGAAGGTCGTGTCAAGCAGAAACCCGGCTGAAAGCAAAGTGTGTGTGTGTTTGTATTAAAAAAAAACAACAAAAAAACCCCACTCAATTTTGTCTCAAATGCTCTAAAATACTGTTTTCTAGTTTGTGCTTCTGCTGCTTTTCTCCAAACTTCTGTGAACCACAAACCTTATTGCACATACTGTATCCACCCACTCACATACTGTACAGACGCATGCACCTACACACACATACACGTGTGCACGCACACACACAGACACACACTGAGCTTCCAACAGTTGAGCTTCCCACATGGATAGACACAACTTGAACACACATGCCTATTTGCCCCCTCTGAAACTCTTCGCTGTGCAGACTGAAAGCTCCCAAACTGCTTTCCGCCTCCTCACCTCCTGTCTGTACTCCATCTCCATCTATCCTTCCATCCTCTCATCCAGCTTTCGGTTCGCCCATGTCTCGTGTATCGTCCTCTTTCTTCATGCTAATTCCTCTGGCAGGGAAATCTCTCTTGGGAACAGAAAATGTAGAAAGCGCTGATAGGGCCGTACGATATATCAGTATTTAGGTAAAGGAAGCGGAGGAGATGATTGATGATCACCCTTCAAATTTTAGACTGCAGTAGAGGCAGCGAGCATTAATGAGGAGGCTTCTTAAACATAATAAAGTTTGGTGGCTC
>JAMQGT020014992.1:12500-114609 GCA_024447675.2 Pterophyllum scalare
CTTTGGTTTGTCAGGCCATTTCTGACGATAGCAGTAATTTGATTGATTCATCAGTGCAGCAGAATGGGAATTACTGTGCGACTGGTTAACACATACAATTTATGGGCTGTGTTTAATCACAGTTTTTTGCTCATCAAGTCGTCTGATAATGAAGACATAAAAATGTGTAAATGAGAACCACCGAATGGTCGAGCCCGGCTGCTTTAAAACACAGTGACATGAATGGAAAGAAGAGAAGCAGCTGAAATCAGCAGACCGACTTCACTGTGGGTCCCACTTCTTAACTGGATGGATCAAAAATGATGAGATTTATCCGTTTTTCCTTTTGTTTCAGTTTGGGTGAAGATTTTTTCAACAAACCTGAAAATTGGTTTAGTTATGCTGAGCCCCTCTGTGGTAGCAGGGGACTGGAATATTTCTACCACAAATCTGATCTCTTCTTCTAATGGTACTTACCTGCAAGTTAAATTAAAAAAACAAAAAACAAAAACAAGACTGGCTCCTAATGTATTTAAAAAACAGGAGAACTAGATACATTTAAATAAGGAGTCAAGAGAGGATGCACTAATTGCAAATTCATTTAGAGTTGGTTTGAAAGGATATAATAATAACTAACAGAAAGGGATGAGAGGTGAACAAGAAATACATATAAAGCCCAGTTGATCAAAAAGTGTGATTTTGGCTTTCAATTATTACTCCTGAGTGGACATTTACACCCAAATTTGCTCCAATCTTATTAAAATGACTGACCAGGGCCGGTAAGATTAAAATCACCCCTGCTTTTCCTGGAGAAATAAACCCTGTCCAAATGGGGCACTTATTCAGATATATCCTCTTTGCAGTTAGTATAACTGGAAATGGAGCAAATTATGTCGATTTTTTTATGCTAGAGGAAACATTTGGAACATGGGAACTTTAATTAGCTGGCAGGTGTTAAACTTAGACAGGAAACTCAGGCAGAATTTTAGATGGCTCTGCAAGTGTAGAAAGCCGGCCGCAGTGAAAGGCTGCTGCGTGAAACAATGTCAGATAAAAACTGAATAATATTTCCTTCAGTGTGCATCATGCCATTGCGGCCCTATTAGATTTGCATATATGTGGTCATCAATCAAACTGTTGTGTCCATGAAAATGTTGCTCTTGTGGTGGCTTTGCTGTTCCTGTAAACGCCGCTATATATCAAAATTATACAGATACATCTGTACGGTCCCGAGGAACAGTTCCACCCATCGTGGGTCTGGCCAACGTATATGGAAGAATCTCTCTTTACAATTTAACCAAACTTTTCCCAAAATGTCATCGCCAACAAAAGCGTGATTGTTGTGTTGGTGGGCTTCAAAGTAAATGGGCCTGTCACACAAAACACCAAATTAGGTTTTGTGCATTATACTATGCACCCTTTTAGCTGTGTGTGTATGTGGCGTACTGATGTCTCTGTGTGTGTGTGTGAGAGACAGTGACAAATGGAAGTAGCCTCCAGTCCATCAGTAAAGTGGCTGCTGCTTTGTGCGGTTGATAATAGCTAACAATAATTGTCATGAGATTTAAAATGACTTGGGAGAGATCATATTGTGCATTTCATAACTAGGTCCCGAGCTTGTTACACAGTGAGTTTGGTTTTTTAAGTCACGTTAACGTCATCGCTTCTGTGGCACTGACGAACGACCTGAGTCCTGTGCCATGCTGAGCTCGGGCCGCATCAGCACGAGGCCTAATTCAATTTAGTTCAAATTTGTTCTAGCGAAGCTGCTCATTAAGTTGGGGGTTTGTTTGTCTTCAGAAAACATTAGCTGAAAGTAGCTCTACGCGCTGTAAATCGAACTCCTGTGTAAACCAGGCGAGCACAAACTCATCATTCAGAGTAATGACTTTCATCTTTTTCTCTGATAGTCATACATAAGACAAGAAGGGTGCACTGGCATATGAAGATAATTAATGTTCTCCCAGAAACGACTGTTGTGGCCGCAAACTCCCGCTGAACTGTACGTGTCACTGCTGCTCGGAGCCTCAGTCCTCCTACAGGCTTCTGTCTCCTACAAACAAATTAAATTAAGGGGTTTGCAGGCTATTAAATCTAATCTGGGAGTTCTTTCTTTTTTCACTGATGAATTGGAGTTTGAAGACTACTTCGGGCATCTAGAAGACAAAACAGTATTGTAAACTTTACTTGATTGCAAAAAACTAAATGACAGCTGGACGCATGAAAAATGTAAAATCTCTTATGTCATATACAATCTTTTAAAATCATGTAGTTTTACAGTAGGTCAAGAATTTAAATGTTTTCAAGGCATATGAATAAATAAACAACAACCAAAATAAACCCTGCTACAGGAGACAAATCAAAGAGCCTTGGGTAATAACTGATATCAGGTTGTTTTTAGACACGCGCCCACCTATGATACAGTAAGCTTGTTTCAGTGGATGGTTGTAGCCATTTGTTTGTGATGTCCTGTTATGAAGCACTGAGTTTGGCATTTCAGCTGCTGCTGCTGTGTTTTGTTTTTTTTTTGGATGGAGTCCTAAGCTATCAGCTGACCAGCAAACTTTGTTAGCAGACTTGATTAGCAAAGATGCATCCATGGACTTGGCAAAGGTTACATTTTATGAGGACTTACGGCAGTGGTGGTGCAGTGGTTAGCACTGTTGCCTCACAACAACAAGATCCTGGGGTTGAATCCATTCTGAGTGTGTAGTTTCCATGTGTTTTCCGGGTACTCTGGTAGCCCTGTGACAGATTGTGACCTGTCCAGTGTGTGTCCGTATAACAGCTGGGGTAGGCTCAAGCATCACTTAGTAATAGGATGGATCAGTCAAGATGTTAAAAATTATATTTTGCACCAGGCTGTGAACATATTTATTTCCACTCTGAAGAAATGTTAACATGGCTGGTAATTCACTTTTGAAACAGAAGGGGAATTCATGAAACTGCATCTATTGGCATTTTCATGTTACTGTAGCATCATTTTTTTAGCTTTGGAAGTTGCTACTTTGACATAACTTACTAACTAAAACCAGGGCTCATTAATCTGTTCCTGTCAGACCACTCCCCCTCCCCTCTCTCGCTCTCTCGCTCTCTCTCTCTCTCTCTGACAGTGGTGTGTCTGGCTGTATTGATCTCTGCCGCTCTCTGTGTCCATTAGCGACCCGAAGAGGCAGACGCTCTGTCTGTCTGAAGTGTGTGTGGCTCTGTATCGAGGGTCCATCAGATCCTCATCAAACACTGCAGAAGTCTCTGCAGCAGACGCCTCAAATGTCACATGTATTATAGTCTCAGAAATGGGAATTACAGAGATTAGTTAAAGTTACCCCAGTTTTAGTTGCTCAGTCTTAACTGCATCACCTACACACCGAATAACTGAGAAACACGGTTAAGATGCCACCAATCAATGGTTGGTCAATCAAATATTTGAGTAAAAAAGGTCAAAAGTAAAATGTGCCCAGTGCTCTTTATTTTCAGCGAATTTATGCTGTCACTCATTTTTCATAAATGATAATATAATGGTGTTTACGGTTTCCTTTAGGCTAAAAGGCAAAGTAAAGGAAATCCTGAAATGATAAGCAAAATCTGAATCATTTATCAGGGACTGTAAACCCTCCTAGGGAGCTCTGAGTTTCTGACTCTGAAATCCAAGGACTTCTCTATTTTGTATCATTGTGCACGTATGGCCTTTGTGTTCTGGTCTGTTTTAGATGGTCTGACAAAACATGACATTTGTAGCTGTCGCCTTGGGCTCTTTTTTGAAAACAAAATCAGCTTCCTGGATTCTCGCACTCTGTCAAACAGCGGTTACGTCCTGATAGATGTAACCTCCACAGCTTCTTGAGTCTCTGTCTGCATTATATTGCTTTGGCATCACTACTCTCATTTGTGAATTTTAGCAAATAGGCTTTGTTCACAGCAATTACAAGGGAAGATATATGCCTCTCTGCTAAAGTGAGAAGCCAGGTAAGAGGAGCCAGGAGCATTTTTGGAATTAGCTATTGCACAAACATTTTATTTAGGTTTCAGCTTTGATAGATTTAAGCACAGAAAAAACTTGGATAAGATTAGGGAAACACCAGCATTTAAGTTCAAGGAGTGTTTGTGAGAGAAGAGAGCGGGGTAAGTCCACAACCACAACAAGCACTACCAGCAGCAACAAAAAAGCATGAGCCTGAGCATCACCAATGCAGATTGATGCAATGATCTGGTGCTCACTGAGTGGAAACTCCAGCCTTAAGTAGTAGGTAGATGACTGCACGCAGGTGAGTGATTGCAGAATTTCTCCTAGGTATGTTGGCAAGAGCAGGGTGGGAAAAGTAGAGGAAGTCCCGCCTCTGTGATACACATCCAAGGTGAGTATGCTCGCACACACAAGTTATTACAAAAACAGATTTGGTTACACTGTATTTATATTGATAAAATATGTCTGAATACACACAGCAATGGCACATTGGTAGTTGTTTTTAGGGTACCCAGTGACCCACAAACTAGTGGACAGTCATTGTTAAGAGTGACTAATCCTTCAATACTGGAAAAAAGTAGCCTCAAGGGTTTTGTCAACCCATCTATCCACCCTGAACTCCTCTTCACTGACCTGGAGGTCTCATGGCTTTGCCACTATAGTTGACCCTGTTGTAATTACATCATGGAACATAGTTAGCAGTGAAACATGACTATTAGTTGTGATCAACTCCCTGCAGAATTTGCCTATGGTGTTGCTGTTTAACAGAGGGAAAGAGACGTTATTGGTGCATGTGCAGTAGGACTAGAAATCAGCATATTAATAGACTGAAAGAGTTCCTTTAACTCATGCTTATAATAATCCATTTTTCAATAGGCATGAAATAGAAAGAAAGGCAATTTCAATCCATCATGCTAAAAAAACAGGGACAAGAATTTATTTGTTCTCACTTCCCTTGTCACAAATGCCCCCCCCCACCTGACAGCATGAAAGGTTACACTGACTGAAGAAAATGTAAGAACTCTCCACACAATCTGCACCAGAGAACTGAAATCAGAAAGAAAAAAAAAAACCCTGACTCATCCGGTAAATGTTTGGGCCCATCAGCCCGATACAACACTTAGTGATGTCCAGTGCTCCTCGCCAATAGATAATGGATTAAACAGCGTACTTTTATATGCTGTATATAGATTACCAAAACTTTCTTCAGCTTTAACAGTGTGTTTTTATACTTTTCCTTACTTGTAACAAGTTGTGAGTAAAATGAGCCACGTGGAAATATGCAAAAATGGTTTGGCTTGGAAAAAATAATTTCCATTTTGGGACCCCAATCCAGTTCCTCATTTAGTAGAATATACTACAAAAAGCAGCCAAAGAGCATGCACGCTTGTTTCAAACTCAACAAGAGCGTTTTTATAATTGTACCTTACAAGTGGCTTACAGCCAGAAACACGCAGGCCTACTTAAGTGGACAGCGTGTTTTCCCTTGACCTAATATCACTCGTATTGACTGACTTTATTTATCCGAAAGTAGCAGCAGTGTGTGAGGGGGAGAGAGAGGTACAGTAGATGCAGCACTTAAACACAGCAAATATTCAGTGCAGCTACAAGAGGCTCATTAAATTTTGATGCTCTCCTCTCTATGCAGCTCTTATCCAAGGTAATGGAGGCTAATTAGTGCTCATACATACACAGCATTGCTAATGGGTAGTAACAGGTTCTGTCCTATTGATTCAGATGACTCTCGGTGCTTCCTGGACCAGAGGGAAAAACATTAGTGCTGAATGCCTAAACTGCATCCATCAAGGAAATGTTGAATCAGGACATATGGATGTTTTCTGCAAGTAATCAGCATATGATTGTACCTGTAGGTTCCTTTAAAGCTTTCTTGGACCATGAGAACATTTCCAAGCAACTGTTCCAGGCGATGATGAGTTTTACCTGGATTTCAACAGCAGGAAAGTAGCTCTAATGTTCATTTTTTATCATCCAAATTACCCTTTTCTCCTGAGGTACTGCTCTCTGAGGGCCCAGGAAGTAATTGGAAGGTGTAAACAGTGTTGAATTTCACTAACTGATCCAGACTGCCATGAACAGCATTCATTCAGGCTTTGATCAAGCTGAATGTCAACATTAGGAATTCCTTTTAATGTTATTGATGTTCAAACATAAGGTTGCTGCTGCGAACGACTGAGATAAGAGGGAGGAAAGAGATGAGAATTTGAGATGTGATGAAGTACTAAAGCAACCCCCCCCCCAAAAAAATAAAATAAAATAAATAAAAACCAAGTGAGTCTTACACAGTAATTGATACAGAGGCAAAGGTGATGTTACTATAAAGTAACAAAGTCATTTGGTGTCAGTGCCACTGTTTATTTCCCTATTCCAACTTCACATGAATATTTATTTTATTTTACCACGAGAGCCGTCGACTTTTAGTTTTGTTTTTTTTATTATGTAATGTAGTTCTCACATTTACATATCTCTTTTCTAATCTTACTGACCTCTCAAAGCACTTTAGACTACAAGTCACATTTTAACCATACATTCATTCATTCTGCACACTTTATCTACTTCGCATCCGTGGCCAGTTAGGATCATGAATTGATCTAGCATGCATGCCTTTCAAAGCTGGGAGGAAGCAGGAGTACCAAGAAGAAACGGATAACAGGCAAACTCCACACAGACAAAGATCTGAAGCAGGAACCTTGCTCCTGTGAAGTGAGAGTGCTAAGCACTCCACCACACCCTGCTGCGTGGTGTGAGCCGGGTCCGATGTGCATTAAATGTTTAAGAGTTACAACCATTTTTACACACAGTCTCCCATTTTCAGAGGCTTAATATGTGGCATCCCTGAGATAAGCAAGTAATAAAAAAGCATTAAAAGTTACAGTAGGATTTGTGTTCAGATCAACCTGATATATCTCTGCAGTTGCATCATCTGTCCTCTCATTATATGATTTAATGTAATTATTCACACAGCAGTTTCACCATCTATCATGTCCGCTCAGAGAGGCCAGAAACATTCGGGTAAGGAAAGCTGAAATTATTTTAGATCTTGTTTGAGAACTTCTCAATGGCTCTCAGGAGGCACCGTGTTAAAAATGGTTCTGTCCTGGAAATCACTGCATGGGTTCAGGAACACTTCCAGAAATCACTGTCTAGGAACACTGTTCACCGTGCCTTCCACACATGCAGGTTAAAACTCTATCATGCAAAGAAGAAGCCATATGTGAACATGATCCACCTTCTCTGGGCTAAAGATTATTTAAAATGGACCGAGGCAAAGTGGAAAACTGTTCTGTGGTCAGACAGAATCTGAAATTTTTTATTGTAAACATTGATGCCACATCCTTCGGATTAGGAGATGTGGCATCCATCCATCCATCCGGGTTGCTACAGTATCAGCGCTCAGTTTTAAAGCCTGCATCTTTGATGGTATGAATTAGTGCCTATGGAATTGGCAGCTTGTACAACTGGAAAGGTGCCATCAATGGTGAAAGGTATGTACAGGTTTTAGAGTAACATATGCTCCCATCCAGATGAGGATGTTTCTCAGGAAAGGCCTTCATATTTCAGCAAGACAGTGCTAAACCACATACTGCAGCTATTACAACAGCGTGGCTTTATAGTCAGAAGAGTGCAGGTGCTGAGCGGACCTACCTGCAGTCCAGACCTTTCACCAATTAAAATCATTTGCTGCATCATGAAACAAAAAATACCTTCTTTCCAGAACACAAAGACTGAGAGACAACACTGTGCTTCCCCTGATAAAGTAAAGTAAAGTAATTTCTATTGTTTATTTTATGTTCTGCTTTCATCTTGTTTGGCATCTGATTAAATAAACTAAAAGACCTGGCATATGACATTTTATGAATTGTTGTCTTACACTTCATTTATTATATTCTACTGGTGTATCTATTTTATCTTTCTCCATATTTATCTTGACATTCCTGCAAAACATACTATACAAATCTTATGATGTGTGCTCTGCTTTTCTGGAAGGCAAAGTGAGAAGGAGCTTATCTTGGCGAAGGAAGGGGAGGACCAGACAGCTTTATTGTAAGATGTCGGTCAGGCTGTTTCAGAGCTGAAAATCAATGAGAAGTGACATGCTTTGCCTGAATCTACCCTTTATGTAACCAGCGAGTGTTTAGAATTAATGCATCTATTTACCATTTTGGGGATAGAGTGCTTTTTACTGAACTGAATTTCATTTTGTTTTTATATTTTGTGTAAGAATATATATATATATATATATATATATATATATATATATATATATATATATATATATATATATATATATATATATATATATATATATATATATATATATATATATATATATATATATATATATATATATATATATATATATATATATATATATATATATATATATATATATATATATATATATATATATATATATATATATATATATATATATATATATATATATATATATATATATATATATATATATATATATATATATATATATATATATATATATATATATATATATATATATATATATATATATATATATATATATATATATATATATATATATATATATATACACTGATCAATGATAAGATTATGACCATCTGCCTAATATTGTGTTAGTCCCCCTTTTGCTGCCAAAACAGCCCTGACCCATCCACACATGGACTCCACTAGACCCCTGAAGGTGTGCTGTGGTTTCTGGCACCAAGATGTTAGCAACAGATCCTTTTAGCCGTGTTGTGAGGTGGGGCCTTTATGGATCAGACTTGTTTGCACAGAATATCCTACAGATGTTCCATTGGAGTGAGATCTGGGAAATTTCTCCAACGATGCTTAGGTAGGTGGTACATGTCAAAGTAACATCCACATAGATGTCAGGACCCAGTGTTTCCCAGCAGAACAGTGCCCAAAGCACCACACTGCCTCCGCTGGCTTGCCTTTTTCCTATAATGCTTCATAGTGCCAGGTGTTCCCAGGTAAGCGACACACATGCACCCGGCCATCCATGTGATGTAAAAGAAAACATGATTCATCAGACCAGGCTTCCTTCTTCTGTTGTTAGGTGATCCAGTTGTGACGCTCATTTTTGGTGCTTTCAGTGGTGGAGAGGGGTCAGCAAGGGCACGCTGACTGGTCTGCAGCTATGCAGCCTCATACACAGTGATGCTTTCTGTATTCTGACACCTTTCTATCAGAACCAGCATTACAGTAACTTTTTTTTTTTGGCAGTTTGAGTTACAGGAGCTCGTCTGTTGGATCGGTCCACCCAAGCCAGCTTTCACTCTCGACGTGCATCAATGAGCTTTGGCTGCCCATGACCCTGTCGCTGGTTCACCACTGTTCCTTCTTTGGATCACTTTTGATAGATACTGACCACTGCAGACCAGAAACACCCCACAAGAGCTGCAGTTTTGGAGTCTTGGCCCCTTGTCAGACTCTTTAAGCTTGCCCATTTTTCCTGATTCTAACATCAACTTTGAGGACAAAATGTTTCCTTGCTCCCTGATATTTCCCACCCAATAACAGGTGCCAGAATGAAGAAATAATTAGTTTTATCCTCTTGACCAGTCAGTGGTCATTATGTTATGCTTGCTCGGTGTGTACAGTATTTTACTTAACTGTATTTTACTTTATTTAATGTCACACCATTGCAAATTATAGTTGTTTTCAGCATTGTGAATTTGTGAAATGCATCATCCATAAAACAGATCCAAAATGTTATCTTCAGTTTCTTATCAGGTCCAAGTCCTCCGAGTCCCTCTCCTCCCTCCCCCTATATCTAAGGAAGAGTCCAGAAACTGTACAGAGGGAGCTTATTTCCACCACTGGTATCCACAATTACATTCTTTCAATCACTACCCACAGCTTGTGGCCATAGGTGAGGGTAGGAGTGTAGATCAACCAGTAAACCAAGAGCTTCACTTTCACTCTCAGCTCCCTCTCCGCCACCACAGACTGGTTAGCATCCACTTCGCTCCAGATTGCCATGACTCATAAGCCAATAGCTAAATGGACCCACAATGCAGAACCAGTAAAAGAGCTTTGCTGTGCACAGTCTTTATTAAACACACGATAAGGCAATGTGTGCTGAGTAATGTCAGGAAGTAAGCGGGGAAAGTCCAGGTAAACAGGAGCCACTAGGAGTAGAAAGAAGGATATTAAAGTCCCTTTAACTATATTTCCTATGCAATGTGGATGGCGTTATCTGAATGTTTCTGGGTTACTTGGTTTCCGGGAGGTGGTTGTTGGGGGAGGGGGAAACTGGGCACTGCGAGAGTCCAGAGTTTAACAAGACCCAGGAGTCAGGGAGTGAGGATGTGGAGGTTCTTCAGCTGATGGAGAGGATTTCCTAGAACAAGGGGAAAAACTGATCAGCACAGGCTAAATGGCCACAGGTTGGCCTGATTACCACTGTGGAAAGCAGACTATCTGGTGGAGAATCAGGTCCTTAAGTACCAGAGCTGGCTGAGGAGAATGAGGAACAGGTGTGTGCAGCTGAAGAGTGGGAACCAAAACTCCACCCATCTGGGAGGAGCCTGCCTGCGCCCCGGAATGGCTCAGCCAAACAGAAAGGACTCAGCAAGAATCCACATCATGACACAGATGCTCCTTAAACTGGCTATCTTTTCACCCCAGTTGGGAGCGATGCATGCTAGGGTTGAACTCTTGTTTTGTAGTGTTGACACTGACTAGCTGAGCTGCACCAGGCACTCAGTTCCATTTTATTTATCTCTTCTACTTTCCTTTTTCTTTTCGCCCTACTTTCTTTTGCTCTGCACCCTTTAAGAAATTTGAGTCGATCTTGTTTTTGAGCATGAGCAGGTTGAATGGGTTTACATCTCTCTCCTTATTAGCCTTAATAATCCAGGATTTAGTGCAGAGCTTTAACATACATACACTGCAAATATCTAAACCCAGCAGAGAGAGACTTCGTCCTCTCAGTCTCTAGTAGTTTTACCCAGCAGTGCCTTACACATAAGATGGCTTCTATGTAAATGAATCCAGCAGAGTCTTAATGTGATCACTATGGTAAGCAGAAAGCCACATTTGTGGATTGTTTTGTGCTCAAGATCACTTCACCATGTGAACAGAAAATGGTGTTTACTCCACCCTGTGATTAATGACCAGTACACACAAACTTGAACCTAAATATTTATTGGTCATTCTATTAGTTTGGTCAAAAAGAAATAGCATTATACATCCTCCCTCTTTCTTTTTTTTTACTTTCCAGTATCTGTTGTCAGTTAAAGGTTTGGTTCTTTATCATTTCGCACAGCCACCTGTGACATGTTGCAGCTCTTTGCAACTACTGTAGCAGTTGTAGCTAAAGTTACAACCACCATTTTTTCTGATTGATGTCCAAATAAGTACTGACAGACAGACATCTTTCTTTTTATCCTAATTTTTTTTTTTCTGGATCATTAGCCTTGTATTCTTTCTATAATAGAATTTTTTTGATAATGTTAATTTGGGGATTTAGTTTTTTGTTGATAAGTCTACAGTTAATGAGGTTGTAGAACAGGATTCAATTGTGAAGTCTGGGTATTTGCAAAGAAGTCCATTCAGAGGCTTGTGCATTTATAGTGCATACACAGTTGCACTGTGCTTTCTCAAGCATCTACATAATAATTTTCTCATGTAGTGAGAAAAAATAATGAAGCTGTGCAAATAAGGACACTGAAAACTCAAAGATGGGCAAAACAGAGTTGGCAGCATACTGTAACAACAGGTTATTCAAGCATCAGTTTACCTAAAAATCATTCTGGATATTTATACTGATATTGTCATGAACTGGCTGTGTTACAGGCAGGATTAGGACCCCAATGCAGGGCTCTGGAGACAGGACTTGAACTTAAAACTTAGCATTATTTGCTGGTAACCACAGGAGTATACATAAGATACACAGAGCAAGGCAGGAACAAAACAAAGTGGAAACTAGGACTCTAGGGAAACCACAGAACAAGGAGAGCACACAGCAAGATGGAGGACGTGACACAGAACAGAAGAAGACTCAGACTACATATAGTATACGTAAGGTAATGAGGTGGGAACACTGCTGGGACTATCACTGAAGATGAGAAAAGAAAGTAGAACTAAAGACAGGACAATCAAAGTAAGACAGGAAATAACTAACACTAAGACCAGAATTTGACACAGAGACAGAGACAAACACAGAGACAAGGCTAACTTAGCAAAGGAGACACTAAGGACAACATACAGAGATGAGACTGGGACAGACTGTAAATACTAAAGGGGATTAACACATCTATCAATTAAAGCAAACAGGGAACTAAAGGCACAGAAAAACAGAAAACTCTTGGAATGTAAACATAACACCATAAGCAGAAGGCTAAATGTCAACAATATAGAACCATAATACAAAGATAAAGAACTAGAGAAATCTCAAACATACGAGAAACTGAAAACCCTGGGGCCCAGACCCAGGGACCATGACTGATATGGACTGGGTAATGTGTTAGGAATGAAAGGGTGTCACATCGTTTAAAGGAAATGAAAATTATCAACGTACAGAGGACTGAATTCAAAGACAACCTGAAAAAAGTAAAAAAAAATGATGCAGCAGACTAAAGCATTATGCCAAAATTTGACTGTAGCAACTCAAAATGGTACTCAGTAGTTTGCATGGTCCCCATGTGCCCAGTGCGGTTGACAGTGTCTGGGCATACTCCTAATGAGGAGGGTTGGTGTCCTGGGGGATCTCCTCCCAGATTTGGACCAGGGCACCACTGAGCTCCTGGACAGGCTGAGGTGCAACCTGGTGGCATCGAATGGACTGAAACATAATGTCCTAGAGGTATTCTATTGGATTTAGGTAAGGCGAGCATAGGGTATCAATTCCCTCATCCTCCAGGAACTGCCTGCTTACTCTTGCCACATGAGGCCGGGCAATGTCGTGCACAAGGAGGAACCCAGGACCTGCTGCACCAGCGTAGGGTCTGACAATGGGTTCATTGGTCGCTAGCATATTGCCATGGACACCCATAGTTTGGATGGGACTTGTCTGTGAGCACTTGCCAGCTACTGTCCAAGTACTAGTGATACTATGAAAAGAGATACATAAATATGAAGTGGAGACCGGCTGCCTTCAAAGTAAAAGTTGCCCCTTTTTGAAACAGGTTGGCTGCAGTAATGAGGCACAACTTTTAAGTTGAAGGCAAAGGTCCATTCTAATTTTCGTTGCACTTTTTTGAGTTTTACTACTGCTCGTTTAGTAGTTAGCAAAAATTTGCAGACATGTAGGGGTCTTCTATGCAAACTACAGGTGACCGCAGCAATCTGCTAGCAACTAAGGCAATCACAAGAGGTTTTTGGCGCAGCACCCTCTTTGCAACCAATTTCACTTAGTGACAGCCGGCATCCTCCAGGAACCAGACGCTAACCACTCAGGGAGTACACATTGTTCCCTGGTGACCAGTGGTTGTAACACATCCAATACAGCAGACAATCCAAGCAATATGCACCTGAAACCTCTATACCCCACCTGTAGAAAGAGAAGATTTTCCATTCTGCAGCATAATATTATTAGACTTTGTGTCATGGTGTCAAGTGTTACTAAAGCTCAGGTCAAACAGTTGCTTAAATTGTTAAAAATGCACTAACAAAAGTAGAAAGACGGTCACATTGTCAGCTTATCAACTTCAACTTGAATCTAAAGTTTTCTGTTAAGATTTGTGATGGACGCTTTTGTTTTAGAACGGAGAGCTCATGAAGATTCGGGTGCTTTTTTTATGTGTCCAGCTGCAGTGTTTGAGCTCTCTTGCAGCATGTCCATTACCTAGTGACCTTTACTTTAATGGATTTACCATGTTCATACCCAGATGACAAAACCAAGTCAGCTATGAAGAGGGACACACTATGAACATGGGACATTCACTCACTGAAAAGTTCAAACATTTCCTCAGTGTGCTGCACACCCCTCATCATTCTCATTTCTTCCCTCCATCCATTTTCTCCTCATCACTACTTTTGACATCTAAAGATGCCACTTACAATCTCACATTATATTCTGCTCTTCCATTATTTGTTGCACCATGATTCATTTTCCCCCCACTCTCTAAATATTACCTTCTCTTTATTTCAGAGAATAATTTTTCACTCAAACACATAAATGCATCAATCACACAGGGGTATGTTTGCTTTTCTTTATGTGCCCCAGGAAAATGGTTAAAGACAAGCCACTAGACTAAACCTATCAATAGAGTTTAGTACCAAGTTTCTGTTTGTTGTTGTCCATTAGCTGTCTAAGCTGTAATGATCCATCATGTCTGAGCATGCAGTTAAGTAGTCCCAATGATGAGTAAGTGAAGAACACTCTGATTGTACTGCAGTCTATCAGCTATTGTCTGAAGGTGAATTAGCTTTTGAATAGCTTTTATCCACTATTAATGTAATGCTCATTATACAGAATAGGACAGTTTTAGCCTGGATATCTAATGGCTAAAGCCCTGAACCATTCTGACCTCAGAGGTCATCAGAAGGTCGCTGACAAAATTAAAGGTTTACATAAAATAAACCACTGAGTTGTAATAATAACACTGTTACAAAAAAGTGCAATTTGTGAAATGTATTTTAAACTGTGAATCGAATTGAGATGAAAAATTAAAATAATTTTTAAAAAATCAGGTTCTGTCTATAGGAGTTAGATGAGAGCCGTATCAAGCTAAAAGATTGAGATGTGCTAAAAGTCGAGTACATCTCATGTCAATCTGTATCCTGATACTCCAAGAATTTGAGTTGGCTACAATTCACCAGTAACAACTCTGCACCGGGAAAAGGTTGGGAAGATGACGCCTGTTAGATGCTGAACAATACAGGATTTTTAAAAAAGGAAGAAAAAAACAGGTCAATGAGCATTTCACGGGAAGGAAAATGTATTTAACATATTTGTTAAGTGTGAGCTGTTCACTTACTGAAGTCCACTTCAGCAAGCAGAGCTTATCTCCCAGCTGTTATAGGGTGAGAGGTGAGGATGCAGAGTTGGTAACAGCAGTCATCAAAAAACTAACAGGTAAAAGCAAGTTTTTCATATATTTTGTTTCATAAACTGGTATTGATTTTTCCTAGTACTTTTCAAACTGTGCACTCTCAAGTCTCAAAGAGGTCAGCTGCTCCATTTCACAGATTTCCTGAACTGTTTTTATCTATTCAAAGACTGTTGGAGATTTTTTTTATTTTACCACTTCCTAGTTACATTTGACACAAGTATCTGTCTTGTTTTTTGAGTTCAGTTGTCACTGAAATAACAAATAACTCTAAAATCAGTTAATTGGTTCAAGTTAATTTGTGGACTTATTATTGACCTTATCTCTTGCCTCTTTTCTACTAGCACCCAGTCAACTCAACTTGACTTGACTCTACTCAGGTTTAGTCTTTTTCCGTTACAAATGAGTACCACCTCGATATGGATGGGTTTGTTAAAGATAGCCAGTCTGAAAGTCCCGTGACATCATTTGTATGTGACACAAAAATAAATGGTCGCTCCCTCTGTCTCGTTCTGGATTCTGTCATCAGCCAGCAAGCACAAAAATCTCTGCACCTCATTGATGGACCATGGTGCTGGCTACTGTGTAGCCGTTTCCCTCATTGCCAGGATTCAAAAACGGGGTTTGATTCTTGTGAAGGATCATTCACATGACTCATCTAGTAACATCACTCTCTGGCCAATCAGTGGTATGCAGTCTGTTGATGTCATATTTTTGGCTTGAGTCAGCTCGCTTGGAACCCGGGCTGAGTAGGTACTAAAAAAGTACCTGGGTCCAGGCACTATCACCTAATGGAAAACCCTAAAAACTAGTAGAGTTGAGTCACGCTGAGTAGGCACTAGTGGAAGAGAAACATTCTTTTCAGAAGAAACCACAAGACAGTCCCAAAAAACATGAAAACATATTCCCACACATTCTCCAGCACTGACCATGTTCAGGTATTTTACTCTGTGACTGTTTCATTTTTGGAGTTATGAAAACCCTTAAAGAAATTTTTAAATAAAAAGTGTTCTTCCAGGAGAATTCCCTCCACAGATCCGAGCTTGAGGTGGTAGACTGCGTTCTGACCAACAGCAGCACTTTATTAAATGAAAATGTTGCTTTCCTAGAGACATTTTACAAATATTAAAGCCTAACCTGTAGAAACAGCATTGAGGCATTTTTTTCATTGACAATATTTAATCGCATGTTCAAACTAAATGAAGCCATTGAGGACACATGCACATGTGACTGTCTCTCCTTCCCTCTTCCCTCAGCAGCCTCTAATGCAATTCAAGGTGACAAGTTCACGTCGTCTTCTAAGGAGCCCTTCTCTCCTGACCTACTTTCTCTGGCTGCTACACTGCAGCGCACTTGCAAAAACACACTCTCACACTCTGAGTCACACAAGGCCACGTCCACAAGCACACAAACTCAAATATACAAAATAATTGGATCACTAATTCTATTTGTCTGTGCGTAGCAGTATAATAACAACATAAATGTTCACACTGGTGCAATAACGGACAGGTATGGAGCACTAATGAAAACACAACTTCATGATCCAGTTGCTACATGCTATTCACCATTCTGCAAACTTATGTTACGCTACTTGGAAATAAAACTAATAAAATCTGTCTATGAATTAAACCATTATGTGTTCTCTCTCTCTCTCTCTCTGTGTATGTGTGTGTGTGTTTGTGTGTTTTATACTTTTATAAAAACAATACAGGCATAATGCCCTGCAGAGATTACAAAAGAGGACACAAACGAAGGAAAATAAAAACACACACACAAAACAGAACAGAAAACCTACAAAGCACTGCAACACAGAAAACAGATCCAGCATGTGAAAAACGTGTTGGCTGAAGCTAAAGCTCATTCCGCCTACTTTGTTGGCAAACCCTTCCAATTTGCCAAAAAGCATGCATGCACATATTATAAAGTCACATTTTAAGTGACTTTACAATATGTCACAAGGGAGCCCACAACTTACTGTAAATTCCAGTGCAATCAAAGAGAAATGTCTTTATATCAAGTTTTAAACCTAAGAAAGAAAAGTGCTCTAGTATAACAACACATATAAAGCATAACATCCCTGAAAAACAAGCAACAGATTCTAACTTTGCTAGTGGGCGGAACTAAATAACTGGTGATGTGATTTGCACAAAAGCATTAATCTGACCCAAACCAACCAGAGGGGTAAATGCATGTTTCTTTCCAAAACATCCCACCCCCGTCAGCATTTCTCTGCTCCAGCGGGGAAATGCCTGCACACATTGGGGGGTCAGTGCCTGAGGGGCAGTCGGGGTTTGCTGGTTGGCAACAGCAGCAGCACAGACGCAGTACTGCCAGTCTGCAGCCTACAGGCTGAACCAGGCTAAACCCTGCTGGCAGAGGGATGTGTATTGAGACGCACTGACCTGGAATCAGGAATGTTAGACTAACACTGCTAAATGATTCATTGGCAACAATGTCGATTAGAGCAACACCTTCATCTTTATTTGATATCAAGGCCAAGGAGAGCGGGGGGAGGGTGGGGTGGGGAATGAATGAAGAGAGATCACGAAGGAGTAGAGGAGAGAAGAAAGGAAGGAGAATCAACTGTTCCAGAGTATATCTCACAAACAGAACAGTAGGGGAAATGTGGGAGCAGAAAGTCAATGAAGGAGTCAGCAAGAGTGAAACACAGCTTATGCAGACCATATTACAGGGCTGTGGATGAAAACTAAAGCTACACTCACTGAACACTGAAACTGTGTTTGCTTTTCACAAGAAGTTTCCTTTGGGAATGCATGCAAAAGACACTGCAAAGCATGGTCATGCTGGAGGATATCATTGTGACTGGTTGGTTAAGTAAGGCTTTTATATTCATTTCATTTGACAATTTTAAAGTGTTGCATAGCCCAAATAAAATCATGGATGCTGTAGGAGTCGTGCAAAGATGCAACCACTGTAATTAAAAATGCTTGAAGCTTCAAGAAGAAATACCGCACATAGTGTCTCTCGATGACTCTAGTAAATATACAGAGAGAAGTAAAACAAAAGGGACTGGAGGAAAACAGTACACACATTCCAAGCTAACACTTACTAACCAATAAATAGACTGCAGCTGATTATTTGCCATCCATCCATTTTCTTCAGATTGTTAGACTTAATAGATTAATTCAGTTAAGATATACGGAATTTTTAGCCCGATGATGACAATAGAGGCGAAGATAAATCACCCTCTAAGGGCCATAAATAAGCAATAAAAAAAATAAAATAAAAATAATGACACCCTGGCAAGTCGAGCAGCACACACGCTGAGTTGCGGATCTGAGCGAGCTTCAGTGCAAGTCCGTCAAAGTCAAAACATGTTGGACAACTTTTCTCAAGTTTGCCATTCTTTTAATCCACAGACATTTCAGGCTGCGCTGACTTTATCAGGGTATTAATTCCCACCGCTGATCCAATTGGTTTTGATGGCCTAAGCACACAGATGACTCAATTAGCTTTGAGAAACGCACAGATGTCTACTCACGGTCACTCACTTTTAGCTTGCATGCCTTAATCCACGTCTTCTTGAGTGATTCTGATCATTCAAGGCAAAAAAGAAACAACCACAGATTCACACATTAGTGAAGCTGCTTCAGTTTATGTGTTATTTTTTAAATTTTATTATTTTCTGTTTCACGTGTGCCAGCCTTTCAGTCTTCATAGGATATCTGTGCAGTCCTACACAGTTGCTTGTATATATGAAACTGGATGTCTGTGATTTTAGTTTTAGGCCTCATCGGGTCATAAAGGCAAACATTGAGAGTAAACAAAGAGAAAAAGAATGACGGAAAATGAATTATGTAGTGAAATCATTGTTTTGTTTTGTTTTGTTTTGTTTTGTTTTGTTTTGTTTTGTTTTGTTTTGTTTTGTTTTGTTTTGTTTTGTTTTGTTTTGTTTTGTTTTGTTTTGTTTTGTTTTGTTTTGTTTTGTGAAACCCTTATGAGGACATGCACTCCTAGTCCATCTGATGACGCTTCATTAAGGCCTGTAGAGGTGGTGAGTGCACAGAGGAATCACTGGTGTGTGTCGCAGCTGAAAACAAGCCCAGCCAGCTGCGAGAAACCTGGCAGCTACGAAAACCAGCTGGCAACACAATAATTGCATCCAAACATACACAAACAATTCCCAACAAAACGGCATGTTTGCATCCTTTCACTCAGTCTATTGTGTGGCTGTCGTGTATTTACCCAGCGTGCTGTAGGCTATGTGTCATTGCATGCTGGAGTTGTGTGCGGACACTAAGAGTATGTGCTGCACCGAGAAAGACAAAAAGGGGTAGGGTGGTGGGGGACAAGGGGGTGAAGGAAAGGTCAGACAAGGAGGAATAAGTAGAAACTGTCTCCTTTTCTCCCTGTCAGTCTCCAGGGGAGATTTCAGCACCTCACTGTCTGATTTTCTCTCTGCTGTCATTCTGTCTCCGAGGCTAAGTCCACGCTAATGTGGCTAAATTTAAAACTGCATCTTTTTTGTCTCTTCATGGTGGCCTTTTATCCACACTAATGGGAGCTAAAAATGCTACTCGGAGTGGAAGAATCTGACGGAAGAAGACAGCAGTCTCATGCTGCAATGTGAACAAATGCTCATGTTTGGCCCACGCCATTCATGGACATAATGCAGCAACATAAAAATATATTCAGAGTGAGCTCAAAGCAAATTTTAGGCACAACAATTGCAAGAAATTTAAAGGAATGACTTTATTAAATATTAATATCTACCTTAAAAAAACCCTGGGAAATCCTGACCAAACAGCAATCATTCACAACATTGAAATCTCCCACTTAACGTTTTGTAGATCCCCCAAATTCCACCAAAACAGGTGTGACCCATCAGGACATGGACGTGCCTGGTACCAGAATGTTGGCTGCTTGGATGGGCTTCTGTGGATTGAGCACGAGCACAACACATGGATAGCCAAAGGACTGAATTCTGGGGATTTCTTTGTTCTGATCCTGAAGCCGTTTCTGAGAAGTTTTTGCAGTGTCGTCGGGGTGTATTGTTCTGTTGGGTTGGACCACTGCTGCCTTTGCTTTGTTTAGAAAGGTGGTACATGTCAGAGTCACACCAAGAGGCATGCAAGGACCCAGCCTCTCCAAGGAGAGCATAGCATTGTTAGAAGATGATCAGTGTTATTCGTTTCATCTGTTGGTGGTTTTACTGTTTGATGGATGTACAAAAAAATCTCACAAGAAGAAAACATGGAAAGCTATCCCACTGCTACCTTCCATCCTTCATGACGTAGGTAAAATATAATTGCAACTATAATTGGAGCATCTCTGCACACAGCCACTCCAAGCAATCAGCAATATTTCTCCATACCCCACACACACACACACACACATTTGGCATTTTTGGCTGGACTGATCCGAGCACCGCACGAATACGGTGATACACACACTACAGACCCCACTGAGAACACCCTGAACTTCAACACATGACAGAGCTAATTACAGGAGATTTGATTTGAAGTCTGAGGAGCCACAGACTGAACAAACAAGCAGGTCTGCCCAGCTCATATCTGCCGATAATACAGCAGGATCCGCTCAGCTGCTTGTATTACCTCAGGAGGTGCACACTCGTGTTTGGATGCACACTCACACATCTACACAGAGTGGCAGTTTCAAAAGGTTGAATGTGGAAAACATCCAAACCTGGCATACATACAGACCCATTTCTGCAAATGTGTATAAAGAAAATAAAAACAGAATGCAACAATCTGCAAATCTCATCTTTAAAATAAGAAGATATTAGCTATACATCTCAAAGAAGCTGGGACAAGGCCATGCGTACCACTGTGTGGCATCCCCTCTTCTTTTAACAAAAGTCTGCAAACATCTGGAAATTGAGGAGACCAGTTGCTGGATTATTTTGGAAAGGAATGTTGTCCCATTCTTGCCTGATATACAATTCTAGCTGCTCAACAGTCCTGGGTCACCTTTGTCGTATTTTTCATTTCATAATGTATCAAATGGCAGGTGAGTTCAGCACCTGGACTCCTGCATGACAGAGCTTTCAGCTGCATTTGCAGATGACACAGTGAACTGTGTTCACAGACAATGATTCCTGGAAGTGTTCCTGAGCCCATGTGATGATTTCCATGACAGAATCACGCTTGTTTTT
Source organism: Pterophyllum scalare (assembly GCA_024447675.2). Classification (NCBI taxonomy): domain Eukaryota; kingdom Metazoa; phylum Chordata; class Actinopteri; order Cichliformes; family Cichlidae; genus Pterophyllum; species Pterophyllum scalare. The sequence continues at coordinate 33,598 of JAMQGT020014992.1, forward strand.
AATGCAGTGCTGCCTGAAGGCCCCGGAGATCACAGGTCTCCAATACTGATTTTCAGAGGTTTCTCCAGAAGTCTTCCGAATTTTACATTGAGGAGCATCATTCTCAATTATTCCACAATTTGTAGAAGCAGTTCTTTGCAGACTGGTGAAGCTCTGCCCAGCTTTACTTCTGAGAAACTCTGCCCCTTTAAGATGCTCTGACCTGTTGCTAATTAACTTAATTACTTGCAAAATGTTCATCCATCTGTTTCGTTTTAGTTCCACTTACTTTCCCAGCCTTTTGTTGCCCCCATCCCAACTTTTTTTGAGAAATGTTTGTGCCATATATATATATATGTGTGTGTGTGTGTGTGTGTGTGTGTGTGTGTGTGTGTGTGTGTGTGTGTGTGTGTGTGTGTGTGAATAGGTACCGAGCAGTAGTGAAACTAGTGTGGCATAAACTGGAAACAGAGAACATTCACCTTCAAAGTAAAAGTTGTGCCTTACCTGCTAAACCCAACAGGTTTTAAAAGGCACAGCCTTTGAAACATGTCAGTGGTCAGGGGAATATTCACTTTTCACTAACGACCGGCGGTTGCCAGGCAGCTGCCAACTGGTCTCTAGGTCTGTGTGACTTGGACCTTAGCGCACTCTTTTCAAGGTGAAGAGGAAGTTCCTCTCTGAGCTAATCACCCTCTGCATCACTAGGGTGAGTCCACATACCCTTCAGAGGAATGCCTTGAGTAGTTCATAACAACCCCATATCATAACCCCATATTCCAAACCCCCACCCCCACCCCTCAGACAGAGACACTCATTTTAAACAGTCCAAGGGAAAGGCAGGAAAATGCAGGTACCTGATCCAACAGCTGATCTAAGCTACTGATTCATTTGCTGTATAATGCAGTAAATTTGATTTTATGACTGTGGTCCCAGCACCGTGTTACAGAGGAGGTGAGTAACAGCAGATCATGTTGTGGGATTATGAGTCCAAAGAAGAAGCTGATAAAAACTGCTTGCTGGAAAGGTTGACTGTCCCCTTGGGTGTAACTTATATGCACACGCGCGTCGCATTTTCGACAGGTTTGTGAGAGAGATTTGTCAGTTTTGCTGGGTTCGCACCTCCGATCAACACGACAAATTTTTGTGATGAAAGTGACTCTGACTGCCGACACCCACCTCCTCCTTTTCCTCACTTCCTCCTCTTCTTCACTGCATCCCACACTTTATTCGCCTCTTTCCCTTTTCTTCTTCACCACCCTCTATTTTTTACTCCCAACCTCCTGTTTTTTGCTCCCCTGTCTCCTTATCACTGCTTCTTTTTCAATTCATCAGTTTTTCTTGGCATCTTCCCTCTTCAACAAACTAGTCATTGCCTCTTTCTTTCTTAACCTTCAGCTTCCTGCTCACGTCCTGATCTTCCTCACCTTGTCTTATTTTTTATCCTAGTTTTTTCATTCCTGCCTCCTCTTCTCTTCACTCTCCTAAATCCCTTCCCCTCCCCCGACCTAGTTGTTTCTTTCCAGTGCACCCCTCCCTCAATTTTTTTTCCAACTCCCGTCTCACCTCTTCTTGTAATTCCTATTTCTCATGTCCTCTCACTTATTCTTTAGCTCTGTTTTCTCTTCACTTTCTTTGCTCCATCACCTCTACCTTTTCACTATTGTCCCATCTATCCTTTTCCCCTCTGCCTCCATCACCTGTTTTTCAACCTCTACCCATCATTTTTTTTTTTATCTTCTCTGTAAAAGTGCTTTTGAATGAGACGAACCTCTTAATACTTTTTTTTTTTTTTTGGAAGAAGTCTACTCTTTTCTGTGTCTGCACAACCTTCATAGTTCTTAGATACTGTAGGTAGGCAGTCTATTCTCAAGCATAGGAGTAACCTTTGAGTGACACAAGTGTACAGCAACATGTCAGGTGTAGACACATGTGTTGGCTGATACAGCAAAAAGAGACAAAAAAAAAGAAAAAAAAGAACACGTAGATTTTGACATCAGTAAACAACCACAGTTATTTTCACATAAATGCTGCATCCCAATTTTTGAGATGTGTCTGCTTCTGCCATCTTGCTCATGGGGTATGACTGGAGTTGGGACCTGTTTCCATATAAAATGTCAAACTTTTGCACTGTTTGCTGAAGTTCCAAGTAAACGAAAGCCCGAGCTAAGAAACAAGGAACAACATTCCACAAATAGTAAATCATTTCACCATATTTTGCTGTTAAAGACTGTACAATTTGGTAAGAATTATTACTGTAAGTGCATTTATAAAAATTACCAATACCACAGCTCATCATCAGTATATCAATATAACAATATGCGCTTCTTTCTATTGTGTACATAGTCTCAGTCACTTTATTAGGTATACCTTGCTAGTAAAGAGTTGGAACGCCCATCTGTGAATCCAGTTTGAACATGGTTCCGGAAACATTCCTCAGAGATTTTGGTCCATATTGACATGATGACATCACACATGCTGCCTGCTGCAGATTTATCGACTGCATGGCGTTTACCTGCTGCAACACCTGGAGGACCACACAGCATTCACTGTGTCAACTTTGGCAAAATTTGTTGGGACGAATATGTTTGAAGGACCGCTGGAAGGATGGCTGATCCTTACTGCCAAAACAAGCCTCAATCTGTGCTGCCACTGTTGTGTATTGACTTGCTAAATTAGCTGTATGTAGAGCACTGAGCGGGCTCTATCTATGAACGTGCTGCAGTGGCGTTTTTAAAGCACTAGAAGAACAAATATTGCACTGCAAATCCTGTCTTTCCTTACTTTACTACTGGAATGCACTCAACTCAGGAGTGACGTCACTCCTGATTTCCGACACCCGACTTCTGAGGTGTCCGGAACCTCAGGGGTTTGAAGTGGGAATAGCGTCATTGCTTCCTTTGTTGTTACTTAAATGCTTTAAGTTGGCATTGTTCAAAAACAGTGAGTAAACTGTTATTTTTACCATGCAACTAATAAAATCTAGTGAAAGCAAATATTCTTCATTGCCAAAAAAAAAAAAGTTAACAGATGTATGCAAGTCTGGAAAGCTGTTGGAATTCACAGTGTACAAAAAGCAAGTGCAAAATGTAAAAATGTCTTCCTCTATAGATGTATGTGCATTAAGCAGCCTAGTTTGCTTTGAGCAGCATGGTGATCGCACTGATGCATCACTACAAAGAACAGCAGCCAGTGCCACATCTACATATATATATATCCATACCAAACAACAGTTGGCTCCAAAAATTAAACAAGACACAGAGAAATTAACCAAAGGCGACATCCAGGCCTTCAGTTTTTAGCTCAAGAAAAAGCTCATCCCAGCATATCGCCTAATTCCTTCCTATTTCTTCCCTACTGTCCTCTTATTTCTGCTGCATCCTTTTCCTAACCTCATTCTTGTTTTGTTTTTTTCTGTTTCTGCTTCTTGCCCCCCCCCCTTCTTTTCACCTCATTTACCACAAACTTCTTCATCCACCTCCTCAGCTTAATCTCCTTCTCATCACCTCCTCCACCCTATGTCCTTTCCTCCCGCGTAGTTCTGTTTCCCCCTTATTGTTTTCCAAAATGCAAAGCTGAAACTACAAGCCGCGGCTACATGAAGTTACATAATGCATGAACTCAGCTCCTCTTCCTCCTCGTCTTCCTCCTTCACACCTAATCAAACACAAAACGGAAACTGTCGAACAAGCAACATTGTTAGTTTTCAAAGTTGTACACCCGTTTGGTTACATATTACATGAAAGTGCCTCCTCCCAAAATGTTTGAATATGGAAACAACAGCTTTGTGTTGTCTTTGGAGTAATGAGCTCCCCGTGTGCCACCACCACATCTGGGCCATTAATAAAGAATAGGGGGGAGAAGGAGGAGGATGGAAGAGGAAGGAGGGTGGAAAAATAGAGGACACATGAAACACAAAGCAATAGAGCCGACAGCGATGCCACGCTTTGAAGCATCTCCCACTGGGGTGTGTGTATGAGTCTCCTGGTGTGCGTGTGTGTCGATAAGCTAAGGGAGAGCAAACACACACACACACGCAAGTACACACACACAAACACGCAAAAATGCAGAGTAAACAACAGTTTGTCACTGTCAGCTGCTAAATTCACAAAGGCAACTGGCTCCTTGCAAGTAAGAGTTCCCAAAAAAAGATCACACACCAAACACACACGCATATAAATGTTGCCATTTTGAAGGATTCGTGACTGGTTTGAACTTTTTTTTTTTTTTAACCTTCTCAAAGTAAGACATTTTATTTTCAGAAAAATGCATGTTTGGCGTCTTGTCCATGCAGCCAAAATGGTCTGTCCAAACAGTTGTTAAATCTCTGGTGCCAGATTGATCAGTGACGTGTTGGAATGAGCCAGTACCAGCCCAAGAGTTTCCAACTGGAGCTGACTTTAGCCCAAATCAGCTCAAGCTTATATCTCCGGGGCCAATTTGGCAGTCCATTTCACAGCCATATCGCAATATGTGGGCCAAGATTTGATCCTCCAGGATATTTCCACGCTACACCCACAATGGACTCTGATCTGGTTTTTCCTCCAGCCTTTCCTTGGGTCTTAGCTCTCTTTGATTCAGACTGTTTGACTGTAAAAAAAAAAACAAAAAAAAAAAACAAGTATAAAAGTGGTGCACAGATGATCCATCAGTTGAGGACAAGCTCTCTTTACTCAGAGACAACTAAAAAAAAAACAGCTTATACTCCTTCAGCTAATTTCTGGGTTACAGGTCTGTTTTGCAATTGATTTTAAAGTTTTACTGATTACACTTGATGCACTTTGTGCTTTAGCTCAAAGCTATATTACTGACATGCTGCTGCTCCAGATGAACAGGCAGTCCTGCGATGCTGGTTTAATACTAGAGTGAATAGGCTTTCACAGTCAGGGTGCCTTAACCCAGCAGTTCTGGTGAAGAATATATTTTTAACGTTGTTCTTGAATGCTGTCGCGTGTTGGGAGAGTCCACTTGAGTTTCCTTCTTTAAGGAATAATGTCATACTTTAACTTGCCTGGCAACTGTGTTAAGTGGTGAACTTTTATCAGCTTTTAGCAGATAAGGAGTCTCCTCAGCACACAATGTGGGCATTCCACAATTAAAGTTGAAATTTCACAGCTATTAGACACGATTGAATGGAATCACTTATGTAGCCTCCAACCTTTACCCTAGCCCAACAACATCTAACAGCTGTGGGAAACCCACTCTGGCCAAGAGATGCCTTTTGGTGTTCTACCAAGACCTCAGCTGTGGTCAAACGGTGAAAAAAGCAAGTTTTTTTTTTTTCTTAACATCTTTCTGTAGCAGCCATGGAAAACATTCTGTGTGCAAGTAAAGGTGTGGAGGGAAATTCAAGAGAAACTGGATGCGATTAAACTGAGTGCTATAATGACACAGTGCAGTAGTGGATGTTGTTGACTTTGTTCTTCGGGGGGGGGGGGGCACACGCCAAGTGCGCTCTGAGTGCTGGTACAATGAGGAGGGCTGCATCAGGAAAGGCATCCGGCATAAAATCTTTTCCAAATGAAACAGGCAGATCATCAGTCCGTACTGGATTGGTTGAGGCCTGGGTTAATAACGGCGCCAGTCTGCCTCTGTACTGACAAATATCCATTTGTATATGTATACTGCACTACCGGATAGTATAGTCTGTGTGTGTGTGTGTGTGTGTGTGTGTGTGTGTGTGTGTGTGTGTGTGTGTGTGTGTAGTGAAGAAAGACATGCGGTGGGTTGGTGTGATGAAAGATGGTGCTGAAGACAGGGCGAGATTTGTTTTGTTTTGTTTGAACCACAACAGCACTTGCTTTTAGCTGGAAAGACAAGACAGCTGACAATGAATGAATGATGACTTTATTCCATGCTGTACTAGTACCAACTAGTACAGCATGGAATCAAAGTAAACCTTTAGTTATTTCTACTTACAGCAGATCAACTGAAACCACTTCATTTTTTAATTAAGTACTTTCAGTTCAGAGTATTTTCAGGCAGTGCACTGTTTCTGGATTTGGAAGAACTCAAGTTACAGTGAAGCATCAGCACCAACTCACTTAGCTTTGCAGAGCCTCACTTGTCCAGGTCTATTCTGTCAATATCCTTCAGCTCAACCTTTCACTGTGAGACAGCAGGTCTGTGTGCAGGTCCTTCCCAGCATGTACAGTGTCCAATTAAAGCCCAGAACCCAATTTACATTCTGCTGCTGCCTTGGCCAGGTGGCTGAGGGGAACAGAGCAAGGGAGAGAAGGGCTGAGAGAGATAAAGTTCTCCCCTCTAATTAAAAGTGAAACATGGTTTCAGTCTGAAGGTGCAGGCCACTATTTCTCCAAGGCTTTATCTAGGTCAGCATGGTTGTAAAGTGGCATTCAGCAATACAACTAATGAGCATGTAAGGTAGTATTTGATCTCCATTTTAAATTAAAGGTTTCTTGATGAGTATAGCACTCGTCAGTAGTCGGAGCCAGACTCTCTACTTTAATCACAAGCATCACTGACATAACTTCATATCCATACAGCCATTAGGTCTGCATTTGACAGAATAGCTTCTTAACAAAACCAATGAAGCCAGCCCATTCTCATTTCCAGGTAATACAAGATGTCTTTGGCACTGGAGCTGTGGCACACTGCTTTGTGGCAACACTTAGACAAGGATCACTACCAACTCATCATTTACTGCACGGGCACTGTGTGTCACATTTACAGTACATGCACTGAGCACCCTGAAGCATCTGTGTTGTGAAAGGGGTATTTTAACCCACAGCAGTCTTTTCTTGCTTTTAAGCAAACGCTTTCAGTGGAAACGTCTAATCAGCGAGTGAAGGTGAAGATTAAAAGCAGTCACAAGAAAACTAATCAGTGACTACAAGCAAAGCAAAACAAAGCGCAAAACATAAAGCTTCCAAACGACACATGCATTGTGTTCTTGGCGTTCAAATAGTGTTGAGGGCAGGGTGCGAAGGCACTGACACGAAAGGACAGCTCGTGCATATTTTCCTCATGCCGACAGCTTCTCACATGGCGGCACTATACGACACCCTGGAAGTGTCATATGTGATGGGGAAGCTGGTGAAGCTCTGTTCTGGCGGGAAACAAAGAAGCAGCTGATACTGCACGTTAGTAAAACGCGTGCCAGGAAGCTAACAGAAGTGTGAGCCTCTGGATCGCTGAGTATATTTTCTTTGCTATTTGCCAGTAACTGTGTTTGTGTTAACTTTATATTTGTTTGTTGACTGTATATTATACTTTATTGTGTTCTATTGTGTTCTTGTGGACAAAGTGCTTTTTTTTTCTTGCTATATTAATGTTGTATTTTATGTTTCATTGACCACTGAAATGAAAGTTAATCTATAAATGACAGGATTGGCTTGAAGAAGGACTTTTTAGGAGTCGTCAAGTTTAATTTAAGCTGATGATGTTCTTTAGTAACACTTGCCAAATTTCACCTTTATACTAGATTTACATAAAGACTGGAAAGCAACCACTGATGGTCCGTCTAATATCTGCCTATATTATTAAATTATAACCAGCTAAATCTACAAAGAGCAGAAAAGCTCAGAACGACACAGGTCAGCTCAACACCGCCTGCCCACAGAGAAAATCTACTGGAGCTCACAACAGAACGAATGGAGTCATTTTCTCCTGCTGCTTTGCTACACCAGATCTTATGGTTCCCCCAGCTGCCAAATCCCACTTTAACCCATAGACATACATATATTTAACCCCTGGATGCATATATATTCCTACACTACTGCTTATAGACAATTTTGCACAAAAGCTTGCAAGAGTTAGAATTATATAAAGCAATTTAGCTGCAGTGTATACACTGTACGGGCAAAAGTATTGAGCCACAGCTCTAAATCTTTGAATTCAGGTGTTTTGAGTCCCACTGCCAGGTGTACAAAATCAAGCAGCTAGCCAAGCAGTCTGCCTCTACAAACATCTGTGAAAGAACGTGCCCTTCTAAAAAGCTCAGTGAATCTGAGTGTGGTTCTGTAAAAGGACACCACCACTGCAACAAGTCAGTTCATGATATTTCACCATCAACAGCAAGCGGTATTTTTGTAGAGTAGAATCCAATAAGAGCCACAGCAACTCAGGCACAAAGTGACAAACCAGTGTTTGGCAAACCATTTGGTACCATATCAGCAAGATAAACATTTAAGTGACATAATGTTATTTGCCATTCTTACTCCTCAGCTTTGCCCTTAGATGGAATAGCCTCAACTTGGCCAGCTTGATACTGGGGTATTGTTAACAGAAGGCTGCTTTGTGGAGTGAAGTGAATAAACAAACAATAACAAACATGCCTGTTTTTGGCTGTACTTCGTCCATTAACATGAATTACCCACAGCTGTCTTATGCTTTATTCTCTAGGAAAGGCAAATAAAATAAACTTTCCATCACAAACAAAAAAAAAAAGTTTGATCAGTCACCAAAAATAAATATATAATAAAAATACTCAGCTCTACGGCTCTACCCCGATATAAAATATCATTAGAAACACATCATTTAGAACAGGTTGAATCCTTAGCTTTTAGTTTACTGGGATACATATGTTCACTTTATTTGAAAAATATCTTATATTTATTATGAGCTTCCATCATTGTAACAGTAAACAAGTAGAAGCAGAACAGGTCAAAGATAAATCTGTGTCGTTTTGATGTGATAGTGGCTCTAAATGAGGCTCAACATTCATCTTCCACATTCAGCAGAAGCTGCATATGAAAAATGTCAATCTCATTGTGTGGTTAGAGGAAAAATGAGGGATCAGCAAAATTCCTGAAACTGACTCATCCTCTGGGAACAGGTAAACAGATTTTCAATTGTTTATGATTAGATAAAGAAAAGATAAAGGAGAGGGACAAATTATTCATGTGACATACTGTACATTCAATAACTGTGATTAATGTTGTAAAGGCAAATCTTTTTTTAACCTCTCTGAGGTTACTCTAACTAAATGTACTACTTAAAGGAATGTTATTGCTTAGATAATTAAAAAAGTATTTAATTTCTAGTTCCAATATGCTGGAACTTTTTTTTTTACTTAATTTTACCACAGAACATCAGGAGTGATTGATAAACCACGTTAATCTAAAATAAAATTTCTTCACTGCTGTTGCAACGTTTGAAAGCGTGGCGTGTTTCTTCTTGCCGTGGCCCTTCACTTTAAATCATCAAACTTTTCCCATGTCTGTCAAGTTACATGACATAAATCAACACACAACACAGTCGCCCATCAGAAAACCTGCTGTTAGTGAATGTTGTGTTTTGAGGCTGACTTCCTGTGTCATCACAGTCTTAACATAATGAACAAATATCTGTCAGGATCTCAGCTGGCTTTCAACCTGTGATCAAGTCTGTTTTCCTCTGTGTGTGTGTGTGTGTGTGTGTGTGTGTCTAAGCTGCAATGCAGTCTATTTAAAAAGCCACTGTGCTGTATTATTTATCAGCCTGGGGAGAGGTGCTGTTCACATCTCATCTCTCACTCCTCATGTGTTCTGATTGTCTCTGCTAATTCCTGTTTGTTTGGGCAGGTGACATGCAAATGCAGTTGAGGTGGGGGGGGTGAAAAATTCATTATGTGTCAGCTGTGGTAATGTGGGTTGCATATCCTCTTTTGCTGATGCTCTTCATTTGAACACATCTTATATTGTCTTGGCAGTGTTCCATTACAAACTGCTGCAACAATCAGGTCTTCCACGGGAATTTCAGCTAATCACGTGTAATCAATTCTTAGTAATAATTTCAGCCTCGCTCTTTGTCTTCCACAATGTGACCTGATATGTGATTGTTTCATACTGATTGTGAAGATATTTAGCATATTTTAAGACACTTCCCTTGGTCCCGTTGTCAAAGGCCCATTATCTCCAGTCATGGATGTGTGTGTTATACAGAGTAGATTCATTCTGATTTGATTAAAAATATGCCCATTAACTGTCTGTGTTTTGGAGAAACGTAAACATACAGCTAAGACTACAGATAGATGAAATAGTTAATGTCACAGCCAGCAATACACCACCAGTTATGAGAAGCTTATTGCAGAGGATATGTCTCCCAACTGTACTTTAACGCCACATGATGTGAGCAAGTGTGAAAGCAAGAAAGGTTGAAATCTATAAAGGTAATGGATAACAGAAGGGGTAGCTTCTGCCACTCCGACTGACCATTTATTGTGAGACAGTTAAAAGGTACACTCCTGATCAAAATCTTAAGACCAGTTAAAAAATAGCAAGAATTTGGATTTAGCACTATTGGATCTTAAGAAGGTTCTAAGTAGAGCTTCACAATGCTAAAAGAAGAAATCAGCGCAAGAGCAGGGAATTTATTGAAAACTGCATTTACACTCAAACATGATTTTTTTTTAGCTGATCAAAAGTTTAAGACCAAAGACTGCAGTGTGTGGTTATCACAATAAACACAGCATATTTTCACATAATTGTTTATTTTATAAATTGTTTTATTGTGTGTTACAATGAATTAAGTAATTGTAACAGGATGACAAATGTTAACAGAGCAAAAACAGTCACAGCTTTAACTCTTTAACAGTCTCCTTGTTTCTCCAAAACATGTGTTGATCATAATTATTGATAGTCGGGTATCATCAGTAGCTTTATTTGGACTTGTGGCGGCGTGCCTCTGTCATTGTTTCGTTAAAAACGGCATCGGCAAGGGAGGGTGGTGACCCTCCCTCACCAGTGTGCCAACACAGAACAACTGCCAGAAAGCAAAGGGTTTCCATCCACGTCCAAACCTAATTATATTCACCTCGTACCCCTCACCAGATTGCTACACATTTTTTGGTGACCCTCCCTCACCGTTGTGCCAAAAAATAGCTGCCAAAAAGCAGACTTTCCATCCATCAGCTTCCAAAAAGAGTTACATTCCCATTCTACTGGATGTCCCTTGATTTGAAGGGTGGACTTCGAACAGCGGCCAATATCCATTATGTAAAATGTACATATAATACATACCTGTATATGTATACATTTTACCCCCAGCCGGTCACAGCAGATGGCTGCCCCTGCCTGATCCTGGTTCTGCTGGAGGTTTCTTCCCATTAAAAAGGGAGTTTTTCCTCCCCACTGTTGCCGAGTACTTGCTCGCAGGGGGTCATGTGATTGTTGGGGTTTCTCTCTCGTATTCACAACAACAGTATTTACCTTGCAAATAACTGCTGTAAGGTAAAATTATGGTATTTACAAGGTAAATACCATAATTTTTAAAAATAAAATCTGCTCATTGTGATTTGACAAACTAAATATTATTTGAATGCTCAAAGCCTGTCAATTCAAACAATGTGAACATTTTAAGATCACATGACCATGGTCACAAAGGACATTTTATCTTTTCTGTTGTCTACAGTGAGACATCCTGGCTGCATCACTGTGTGCTGTACACTGGCCTATTTCTTTAATGTGGAAAGATATCAAGGAATGCCTTATCAAATTGAGACATGTTTCTGTGAAGGATGAGAATGAGTTATGATCTACAAAGGATCATAATTTGAAATGTATTTATTTTACTACCAGTTCAACAGCTCGTCATACTTCCCTGACCTTGAGCTCATCCATGATCCAGTTTTTGCTTTCTTGTTGCTGAATGCTCCTGTCTGTACACATATATCCTGTCATTTTCCAGAGTTAAAGAACAGGAAAATAATGGAGGAGTATCTGGATGTTGATCTGAATGGACTCTAGGACATAGAAATGTTATCAGTTTCTTTCAGATAAAGCATCTTTATCCTCTATTTTGTGTTGCAGCCTGCAGCTCACTGCTGCTGATATTATTCAGGCCGTCTCATCTCTGCACGCTGCCTAATTAAGAGAAATACAATTTGGACTTTGCTTCAGCAACGCTTTGTTCAATTGTTGTGTGAACAGGGTCTGTGTAACTTCTGGAATCGATCTCAACAGCTAATTGTCTCCAACAGCACCAGGCTTAGCCTGAGTCTGTTCTTTCTGCAGCAGTGGCTCAGTTTTTTCCACCTGTAAAATATGAATTATTTTAACTATGCAGCACTAACACTCTGTGTTGTGGTGTCTTTTCTGATGTCATGTGGACATGCAGGGATGACCGTGGAGGAGCTTTGATACCAGATCAGTTGAGAGCCACAGGGGTCATCATCTTTATTTTTTTATTTTAAGTTTTCATTTATTTTTATTGTTTAATTTTGTAGGTGTTGCTCGTGTGTCAACTAATCTTAATGAAGAGTTGCCTGTAGTGAGGGCAGTGATTCTGTGTTACCTTGCTTGTGCCTGTTTGGGTCTTTCAGATTTAGTGAGCACATTTTACTGTGAATCTCATACAGTGGTGTGCAAAAGTTTGGGGAACCCCTGATAATTTTCATGATTTTCCTTTATAAATCATTGGTTGTTTGGATCAGCAATTTCAGTTAAATATATCATATAGCAGAAGAATTATATTACACAGTGACATTTGAAAAGTGAAATGAAGTTTATAGGATTTACAGAAAAACTTTTTAAGATTAAAAAAAATTATGCAGGTATATAAGTTTGGGCACCCCAACAGAAAAACAAGATTCCCAGTACCTGCACTGGCCACACAGCCCCACAGCATGATGAAACTTGGAATGCTGTGTTCTTTTCCACCATGCATACCGCCCTTTGTTATGTCCAAATAACTCAATTTTAGTTTCATCAGTCCACAGCACCTTATTCCAAAATGAAGCTGGCTTGTCCAAATGTGCTTTAGCATACCTCAAGTTACTCTGTTTGTGGCGTGTGTGCAGAAATGGCTTCTTCTTCATTACTCTCCCATACAGCCGCTCCTTGTGCAAAGTGCGCTGAATAGTTGAACGATGCACAGTGACACCATCTGCAGCAAGATGGTGTTGTAGGTCTTTGGAGCTGCTCTTTGGGTTGACTATGACTGTTCTCACCATCCTTCGCCTCTGCCTATCTGAGATTTTTCTTGGCCTGCCACTTCAGACCTTAACTAGAGCTGTGCCTGTGGTCTTCCATTTCCTCACTGTGTTCCTCACAGTGGAAGTCATTTGAGAGCTGTTTTGAGGCTCCCATGTTGCCACTCTTCAGAGAAGATGCAAAGAGGAGAAACACTTGCAATTGGCCACCTTAACCCTTTCTCATAATTGGATTCACCTGTGTATGTAGGTCAAGGGTCAATGAGCTTACAAAACAAATTGTGTTCCAATAATTAGTGCTGAAGGTATTCAAATCAATAAAATGACAAGGGTGCCTAAACTTAAGCACCTGCCTAATTTTGTTTAAATAATATTGCACACTTTCTGTAAATCCTATAAACTTCATTTCACTTCTAAAATATCACCGTGTTCATCTGCTATATGATATATTTAACTGAACTTGCTGATCTGAACAACCAATGATTTATAAAAGAAAAACAATAAAATTATCAGGGGTGCCCAAACCTTTTCATACCACTGTATACACAGCTTGAGAACATGTCAGGTTTCAGCAGTGGTACATAGCTACACAAACCATATTTAAAACGGGTAACTTCCTCTGAACTTAAAAAAAAGAGTAAACTGAAACCAGTGGTACTTTTACATTTCACATGTTCTATGCTGCGAAGGTGAGCTCTCATAAATAATGCACACCCTTGCATGCAAAGGAAGACATTTATATAAATGAGCATTTCATAAGTGACAACAAAAAACCTGTGACAAAAAAAGGAAAAGAGGTATATGGAGGTTTACTTTAATTGTGCTTTAATTTTTTCTTTTCAGGTCCAAGGAGCTGTTTCTATTTAGTTGTTATTCTCTCTCTGGGCCTGCTGCCTGGATTTATCACTGATTGTTTTAAAGATCACAGCCCCCATATGAATGAGTAAAACTGCTATTTTTGTTGGTTTTTTTGTGGATGGTGTCGGCCTTTTTCTAATGAAATTTGAGAATCTCATCAATATTCATGTTAAGATTTGTACTCACAAAATAAAAACGTGTAAACCATTTCAAGATGACAACATCACAGCATTTTACTCAGAAATTCAATGATTCCGTTTCCCAGCAAATGGCCGGTGTCCTGCAGCTTTTAGATGTGTCCCTGATCCAACACACCTGAATCAAATGGCTGAATTACCTCCTCAGTACGCAGTCAAGTTCTCCAGAGTCCTGCTAATGACTTCTATATGTGAGTCAGGTGTGTTGGATCAGGGACACATCTAAAAGCTGCAGGACACCGGCTCTCGAGGCCTGGAGTTAGCCACCCGTGTCCTAAAGGCAGTGGGCACACAGAACACCAAGCTAAGTCCAAATAATTTCTTCCTTGTACTCACAAACACCGCAAGGAGCCAGACTTGATACCACATGCAGTGCAACGACCTGGCGTCCACTGAGGGAAAGCTTCCACCTTAAGTAACCCAGACACAATCAGCTCAGCCAGGTGTGTAATCAGACCCAGCTGTGTGATCGTGAGGATGAAAACCCAGGCTACGCTCCACCTCTAAAACACATAGCAGAGGAACACATGCACACCCACACACACTGACACAAGTGGGAAAGAGAGAGCAAAAGAAGGACAGAGAGAAAAGGATGAGTCATTGCAGTGCCTGCATGAGTAAGCATGAGTGTCTGTGTCCATGTCATGAAATGTACCAATGAAGGCAGAAAGCCGCAGCTCCGCCCACCAGAACCCAGAGGTGGATAGAGAAAGATTCAGGACACCCAGGCCATCCACAGCCCATCAAGAGCGTTGAAGACCGGGAGAGGGGTTGGATTCTGTTCCACTCTTGAGTGGCCCAGTGTAAGAGTCGGCAGGCATCAGTAGGTATGCTTGTATCACTGCCTGCCACAGCCACAAAGGTGGAAGGCCACCACTTGGCTATGCCTAGAAATTCTGTCCATAAAAATTATGAACCAAATAGGTGACAAAGGGCAGCCCTGATGAAGTCGAACACCCACAGGAAACATGTCTGACTTATTGCTAGCAATACGGACCAAGCTCTCACTGTGGTTGTACAGGAACTTAATGGCCTGCAACAATGAGCCAGACACCACAAAACACATGTAGACTGGATGGGCAAACTCACACACACACACAATCGAATATCCTCGAGAGGATTACAAGCTGGTGCAACGTTCCATGAACAGGATGAAAACCGCATTGTTCCTCTTGAATCTGAGGTTCGACTAACGGACGGGCCCGTCTTTCAAACATGCTGGCATAGACCTTACCGGGGAGGCTGAGGAGTGTGATCCCCCAATAGTTGGAACACACAAGAGGTGGGAAAAGCACTTCTAAGGAAGAACACAATAGGAAGAGACTCTTGGAAGGAACACAAGGAATGGGCATGCCATCCCATCTGGTTTGTGCTTAGTGGGACCATCATTTGTTTTTCAACAGGACAATGACTGCAAACAGACCTCCAGGCTATGTAAAGGCTATTTGACCAAGAAAGAGGGTGATGGAGTGTTGCATCAGATTACCTGGCCTCCACAAAGACCTGATCTAAACCCAGTTGAGATGATTTGGACCACAAAGTGAAGGCAAAGCAGTCAACAAGTCCTCATCACATCTGGGAAGAACTTCACGGGTGCTGGAAAACCACTTCAGGTTACCTTACAAAGCTGACTGAGAGAATACCAAGAGCATGCAAAGTTGTAAAAAAAAAGCAAAAGGTGCCTACTTTGAGGAATTTAAATCTAAGAATATAAAATCTAAGGATCTAAAGTCTAAGAATATAAAATCTAAGAATCTAAAGTCTAAGAATATAAAATCTAAGAATCTAAAGTCTAAGAATATAAAATCTAAGGATCTAAAGTCTAAGGCATATTTTGGTTTAACACTTAAGTTTACTACATGGTTCTACTTGATTCTATGAGACTATGACAGATGTGTTCCTTCATAGTCTAGATGAAAAAAATAAATAAATAAAACCATTGAATGAGAAGGCATATCCAACCTTTTGAATGGTACTGTAGTGTATCAGTATATGTAGTATGTAGTATCTTAGGCAGTACCCTACACTTCATTACTCAGACTGTGAAACCTCTTTGTGTGTTTTTTAATAAAAGCAAATTTAACGTTCTTCATGAAGTCTGACTTTTGCATCGTTTCATGTGACTACTACGATGTACATAGCTTGAGTCATATTTGGTTTCATTGTTGGCACAGCTGCGCAAAACACATCTGAAATGGGTGACTTCCTCTGAACTTAAAAAAACCCAAACTGAAACCAGAGATACTCTCACTTTACATGCCCAGTGCTGCAGAGCTGAGCTCTCAGAAATAATCCACGTCCTCCTGTGCAATGGAGGAAGTTTATGTAAACGTTGAATATTTCAAACCTGACAACTCGACACCTTCAACAGGTAAGAAAAAATGATGGAAATATGATTTTTTCTTTTTTAACCAGTTTTCCTGTTTGTTCGTTGATGTATTTTGTTTTTCTCTTTTCAGTTCGATGGAGCTGTAAGAAGAATTTCAATCTATTTCTTATTTTCTCTCTGGGCCTGCTGAGTGTTTTCCTGCTGGTTGGACTTATTGTTGTTGGTTTGTACTTTGAGTTCTGTTGTTCATCAACTTTTTTGGAACTTTTATGGAATTATATTTATGTCAAAAGTCAGTAAAAACATCACAAGCAAATAATAATAGTAATAATAATAATAATAATTTAATTTTTAAATAATTTCATGGGCAACAGTATTCATTTGCACTCACACAGTTAAATTCCTTGCGCATTAATTCAACAATTGCTGCGCATAGAACTCCACAGCCATGTGCATAACAAAACCATCTCGCAGACTTTTAAAACAGCTCCTAAGTTGCTGCCACGATGTAACTTGGTTTAACTCAGTAACCTGAACTATCCATCAAAGGGACCAATCACATTAGGTCTCCTCTTCCTTTGGGCTCTGCCCTCCAAATCGTTAAAAGTTAGTTGATTCCAGTGAATAGGATTCTGCTCCCTGTGTGACAGAGTGGCATGCTATTATTGGCAAACCTACTGCAGCATGTGCAAAGCATTCTCGTGGCTTCTTTGTGTGCATGGCTGCTGAGTTCTACACACACGGGTTGTTGAATTTAATTGCACGAGTAGCAATGAAAACTTGCGTCCCTGAAATGAAATTATTTGCTTGTGATTATGTTTTTTCTCGGGTGACTGTTGACATAAATATAATTCTATGAACAACAATTAAAAGCTTTTGTATTTCAATTTGTGAAGTTAAATTGTGGAACAGTCTTCCAGGGAACTCACAACTGTGCTTAAACATTATTCAGTTCAAAAAGGTCTTCTGAAATATGCTTTTGGAAGAGTACAAAAGAGGTAATTGAAAATTGGGTACCTAGGGATTGGGAATATTACAATTAGCAACTGAAATAATAGTCAGGTATAGAAACACGTAAACATATTTTCTTCTTAAGTCATTGTATTTAAAGGGGGTGAAGGTATATGCTTGGTAAAAAGAGGTGTGGGGATCGAGGACATAACCTATAGAAAAAGTGCTGAGCATGAGGTAGGAATTAATAAGTAACTGGATATGGATACGCTATTGAGTGTATATAAAGAGATGTTTTAAATGTCCAAAATAAATAAATCAAAATAAATGGTTCTTTATTCACACGGGCTAGCATAAAATTAACTTTCATATTTTAGCATGTTTCATTACCTACAGGCTGTAAAATAATTCAGAAGAAGTCTAAGAATGAATGCATGAAGTCCTTTATGTCTTAAAAACATGCATCTTATTTCTCTTTATTTTATACCATAACTTTTACATGATTCAGCTGAACGTCTCTCAGCCACGAATAACCAACTTTCCTCCATGACTGAGGAGAACGGCAGGCTCACTGAAAAGCCCAAAGAGCTGAAGAGGCTTCACAGTTTGTGCAAACAGAGTGAGTGTCTTTGGAAAAGTTAGTGTGATGGTGCCAAGTCTTATTTAGAAACAGTTTATTTTATCTTAATTGTATTTCAGCAGGAAATGTGTTTAATAATATTTGAGTCAGCATGTGGGACTGCATATGTCGAGATTCCAATTAATTAACAGAGCCCAAATAAAGCATTGCCATATGTTCCATGTTGCTCTTTAATATTTCTTGTTTGTTTTTTTTAGAGATGATGTGTCCTGCAGGATGGAAGGAGTTCAGATGTAGCTGTTATCTCCTCTCTGAAAGGTCTGGTTCCTGGGATTCAGCCAGAAAGGACTGCAGAGACCAAGGAGGAGATCTGGCGGTGATATACAACTCAGACATACAGGTAGAGTTCATGTGTATTTGTTGCATGTGTTTGTAAATTAATATTGAAATTCATACTAATTGTTTTATGGACATTACTTTCCCCAGTTTAAAAAATGTTTCCATGATTTCGGCATTCAGCTAATTCAGCAATTCTGATTCAGTCTCACTGTGGACTGTTGTGGAAACAATAAAGTGAGTGTTTAAACCAAACTAATTTTCTGAGATTTACTGAAAGAAACTTTCACAAAGGGATCAATGCAGCACAATCTTTACACCAGCACTGATAGTGAAAAGGAAAAATAAGATCTCAGCTATAGTTATGAACACATCTTTTTCTGCCTGAGAGCAAAGACACAAAAGTACCTAATGACCTTGAACACAACTCATAGTTTTCCATCTTGCACACACTTTATATAAGAATAGCACACATAGGTTAAATGTGTTAAAATACAAATTTTACACTATATGGACAACAAATAAAACTCACAGCATAATACAGTACAGTGAATACAGTATTCCTGGGAGAGGAAGAATATGGAGGCGAGCACTAGTGGTGTGCGATACTGCAAGATTTGGTATCGCTCGATACCAAGTAAATACAGGGCCAGTATCACTGATACTGATACCATATTGGTACTTTTTAATAATTATGAAGAATTTTCATGAAGTTTAAGTGTTTTGCGCAGCGGCTCATGGCTCTCCACTCTCGGTGCTTTATTTGTTTTATGTTTACATGTTTATGTTTGTTAGTGTTACATTATGTTGGGCAAAAACAACATACAGCCGTCAGGATCTACTAGACCTGAGTTTACGCTGATTCCTGCATACACAACCTACAGGAGGAGAATCTCCCCATACACAAGGACTGTTAAAAGCATGGCCTGAGGGAGCAATGCTTCAGGTTCAGGTTTTGAGAGCACAGACTGGACTGTATTTGAGCATGAGGATCTGGAGGTGTATACCAATTCCTACTTCAACTTCTGTGTAGAAAACGTCACTGTGGACAAACATTACCGGGTGTACTCCAACCAGAAACCCTGGATGAATAAAGAAGTCCAGGTCCTTCTGAGGCAATAAGACACAGCTTTCAGGTCTGGTGATGAGGCGCAGTACAGTGTCGCCAGGGCGCTCCATGCCACCGTCTCCCACCTGGAACTGCAGGGGCGATATGCCAGGCTGCTCTTTGTTGATTTTAGCGCTGCTTTCAACACTATACTCCCAGACAGACTGACTGTTAAGCTAATGGACATTGGTCTTCCATACACCATCTGCAGTTGGCTAAGAAACTTCCTCTCAGACCGTGTACAGAGAGTTAGAGTTGGCTCACATCTCTCCACAGCTCTCAGCATTAACACCGGATCCCCACAAGGCTGTGTGCTGAGCCCACTCCTCTACACACTGTACACCTATGACTGCGTCAGCAGCCACTCAGACAACGTCACAATCAAGTTCGCTGTTGACACCACCCTGCATACATGGAAGATGTACAAAGGCTAGTGGAGTGGTGCTCAGAGAACAACCTGGTCATTAACATTTCCAAGACCAAAGAAGTGATTGTGGACTTCAGAAGGAGGAAGTCCAACCTGCAGTCAATCTGCATTGATGGACAGTGTGTGAAGAGGGTGTCCAGCTTCAAGTTCCTGGGGGTGTATATGTAAGCAGATCTCCAATGTGGCTTCAACGCCTCAGCGGTGGTGAAGAAGGCTCAGCAGCATCTCTATTTCCTAAGGATCCTTAAGAGGCTGAATCTGGAAAAGAAACTGCTGACCGTCTTCTACTGCTGCTCCGTGGAGAGAGTTCTGACGTACTTCATCTCTGTGTGGTTCTCCAGCTGTACCACAGCACACAAAAAGGCCATACAGAAGGTCATCAACACGGCCCAAAAGATCATTGGACACGCTCTCCCCTCCCTGGAGGACCTTTACAGCACTCATTGTCTCAGAAGGGCCTACACTATCATCAAGGACAGTACACACCCAGGACACCGGATGTTTGAACTGCTGCCCTCGGGCAAACGTTACAGACAACTTAAAAAAACAAACTGTTGTCATGGTCCTGGGCCGGTGTTTAGTTCTGTTTTGTTGTAATTTTGGGTTGGGTTCTTATAGTTTAGTGTTCTCAGGTTGTTGTGTCTTGTGTAATGTCTGCTCCCCTTTGTCACGTCTTCTGTGTTAGGTCTGTGTGTGTTATGTTAGTCACTTCCTGTTTTATTTAGGTAGTCTCGTGCTCCTTGTGTGTTGTGTTCAGTTTACTTCCCCTGTGTTATTAGGTTCATTTGTTTCACCTGTGGTTCCCTGTTGTTTCCACTCTCCCTGATTTCCTTGTGTGTATTTAAGCCCTTAGTTTTCCTCTGTTCTTCGTTCAGGTCCTTGCCAGTTTTACACCTAAGTTGACGTCCCCTGTGTGTTTTGGTTTCAAGCTTCAAGTTTTCATGTTTCTAGTTTCGAGTTCTTTGTATAAGAGTACTAACAATAAAATCTATGCATAAAATCTGCTCTTGCCGTGTCCTGCACTAAGGTCCTCCCTGCTTTGCCTGCACCAGCCGTGACAACCGTTTGAGAGACAGTTTTTATAACAGGGCCATATCCCTGTTAAACAAAAACAAAATAGTTCACCTGTAGGCAGATCTGTTTTCCGTTCAAGTGCAATAACTTAGGTTGCAAAAGCACCATGTGCAATAACTGATGCTGCAGTTGTACATCTGTATATAGGATATTTTATAGTTAATTTATGTTTATGCTCTTTTAAAATGTTTATTGCTCTTTTAAATTCGTTAATGTTTACACACCCTTTTCTTTTAATTGCTCCGGGGGGGCTGTAATCCAATTTCTTTGTGCAAATGTACAAGTACATTGTGCAATGACAATAAAGGTTTATTTCGATACAGTAACTTCTCATTCACTTTAGTTGAATAGTAAAATAGTAAAAGTTGTTATAACAGAAAAAAAGTACAAATTGTTTTTTAACAATCAGTATATCTAACTGCAAAAAACTCCCGAGACCTCCAGCAGTAAGTCATGATGAGGATGACAATTGTAAAGTATTTTTCAGAAACAACAATGAGGACACTGAGGAGACTGCACAGGCTGTTGGGAGTTTTCATCAGTGAACTAGAGGGTTATTTCCCTGCATCTTCTGGCTGAGGAATGACTGTTGTCTGAGCTTATTGTCCTACTGGGAGATGTCAACGCTCACATGGGTAGTCACAGTGAGACCTGGAAAGGTGTGATTGGGAAGGACCAACGTGATCTGAATCTGAGTGGTGCTTTGTTACTGGACTTCTGTGCAAACCACAGTTTGTCCATAACGAACTCCATGTTTGAACATAAGGATGTCCGTGGTACGGACACCAGGACACCCTAGGTCACCCTAGGTCACAGATCGATGATTGAGTTTGTAATCCTATCATCAGATCTGCGGCTGTATGTGGCCCAGGGCACCTAACACATTGTGAGGGTGCGCTGGGAACGCCTGGCAGAATACCTGGTAGACCAAATGGACCATGTTCCACACCTCCCAGTACACATAATACATTTAGGTGTGCCGGGTCTGTCCAGGATCCTCCCCCACTACCTTATCCAGGTGGTGATCAGTTGACAGGTCAGCTCCTCTCTTCACCTGAGTGTCCAGAACAAACAGCCGCAGTTCTGATGATACAATTACAAAATCGAAGATTGACCTGCGACCTAGGCTGTCCTGGTGCCACGGTCATTTATGGACATCTTTATGTTCAAACATGGTGTTCATTATGGACAAACTGTGGTTTCCACAGAAGTCCAATAACAAAACACCATTCAGGTTCAGATCAGGCAGACCGTTCCTCCCAATCACGCCCCTCCAGGTCTCACTGTCATTGCCCACGTGAACGATGAAGTCAAATCCAGAGTGGAACAGAGTCCAGCCCCTCTCCGGTAGACTGGTTCCAGAGCCCAGGCTATGCGTTGTGGTGAGCCTGACTATATCTAGCCGGTATCTCTCAACTTCACGCGCTAGTGCAGACTCCTTCCCCACCAGAGAGGTGACATTCCATGTATCAGTAGCCAGTCTCAATAGCTGGGGATCAATCCGCTAGGCCTCCGCCAGGGCCTCCACCCTTGGCCAACGCCCAGCACACGTTGCACCCGACCCCTACAACACCTCCTGCAGGTGGTGGTACTACAGGACGGCAGGCTCTTTGGGCTCTACCCTGCCGGGCACCACAGGCTAATGCCCATCCACCAGACACTCTCCCTTGAGCCCCCTCCCCAGGCCTGGCTCCAGGACGGGGCCCCAGTAGCCTATTCTTGGGCAGAGTAAACAGTTCCCTTGATGACTCTTCCATAGCGGTGTTTGGAAGGTTATGTTGTAATAAGTGAGGTTTTTCAGGATTCTTAATAAATGTTCAGCTAAAATGGAGAAACAAACATGTATACCCTATATTGTGCTTCAAAACTAAAATCTAATGTTTATGTTTTTGTTTGTGATGAACAGAACTTCCTCGCTACATTAACCCATAATTTGGCATGGATTGGTTTAAATGACAAAGAAGAAGAGGGAAATTGGAAATGGGTAGATGGAACCCCACTGACTCTCGAGTAAGTGTTCATGCTGGCACAGTATTTTAAATGTATTCACAATAGATGCTGCTCACGCAGAAATAGCCTCACTAATGGACTCTATATCAATAACAAAATTTTAGAGTGACTTTTGTTGGCCTTATGGGTGTAGTTTATCAATTCAACACAATTAGTAAATGAAACATATATGTATAAAAAAAAATCCCAGCTCACCCCTACGGGCGGTCTTTTTGCCCTCCAAGCTCGGGCCCTCTACCAGAAGCCTGGGAGCTTGAGGGTCCTGTGCAGTATCTTAGTTGTATTGCGCTCTTCTGGACAGCTATCTCAGATGTCGTTCCAGGAATCTGCTGGAGTCACTTCCCCAGCTTGGGGGTCACTACCCCGAGTGTTCCGATTACCACAGGGACCACTGTTACCTTCATCTTCCACATCCTTTCCAGCTCCTCTCTGAGCCCTTGGTATTTAGTGAGCTTCTCGTGTTCCTTCTTCTTGATGTTGCTGTCACTTGGCA
This sequence comes from Pterophyllum scalare, assembly GCA_024447675.2. Taxonomy (NCBI): domain Eukaryota; kingdom Metazoa; phylum Chordata; class Actinopteri; order Cichliformes; family Cichlidae; genus Pterophyllum; species Pterophyllum scalare. Next base: position 56,811 of record JAMQGT020014992.1, read on the forward strand.
TTTCAACATCTATCACTACGACCTTCATCCTTTGTTTGTCCACCACTATGATGCCCAGTTGGTTAGCCATCAAAAGTTTGTCTGTCTGTGTCTGGAAGTCCCTCAGGATCTTAACTCTGTTGTTCTCAACCACCCTTGGAGGCGTGTCCCATTTTGACCTTGGGACTTCCAGGTCATATTCGGCACAGATATTCCTGTACACTATGCACTGTCCACTTGGTTATGGCGTTCCATGTATGCCCTGCCTGCTACATCTTGCACCCTGCTGTTATGTGCTGGATGTCTCAGGGGCATCTCTGCACAGCCTGCACCTGGGGTCTTGCCTGGTGTGGTATACCCCAGCTTCTATCAATCTTGTGCTTAGAGTTTGTTCTTGTGCTGCCATGATTAGTGCTTCTGTGCTATCTTTCAGTCCAGCTTTGTCAGCCATTTCTCTATGTCAGCCACTTCTTCTATCTGCCGGGGGTACATGCCATGCAGAGGCCTGTCCTTACATGATGGTTCCTGTTCTTCCTACTCTTCTTTTTTGGGCTTCTCGTGTGAGACTCTTTCCTGGATGTCTGCCACTGTGATGGTTACTGCAGCCTGTTCAGGGAGGTTGCTGTGGTCTGCTCTTAGATCCACTAGCCACTGAGCATTGGTATTGTGTGACGCATCCTTCTCCTATATGGTCTTCCAGTATTGCTCTGTCTCCAGCCTTGGTGGGAGTACTGTTCTCATATTGTTCCCCTGCCACTGAGAGTATACCTTGGATGGTTCGGTGGAGTACATTTGGTTTATTCTCCTGGCTTCTATTTCCTTGATAAATGATTAGCCAAGGCTGTGAGTCTTTGCTTGGCAGTCTCTAAAGCCTCAGATACGGACAGCCTGTTGTACTTCTTAGGCACCGCTTTCTTCAGTACGCCTTTCTGCAACTCTGAGTGCGCTGCCTTGATCTTAGCCTCTAGTTCTTTCATGGAGGGTACTGCTCCTTATTGCTGTTCATCTTATAGCCAAGCATCTCAAAGATCACTGCTGCCATGGTATACATAAACTGGTTGGTTTCAGTGATAGATTGTCCATAGTGCTGCATTCACATCTTCTAGAAGATCTTCAGAGACTAGTTCATGTAGTCTTGGTAGGCAGCATCAAGGGATCTAGTTCTCCTTGTCATCTTTCATGTCAGCTGCTCTGGTATGCAGTGTACTTGTTGTTATTGGGGCTTGGTACCCAATCTCAGAGTGTGAGGATGATATATATATATATATATATATATATATATATATATATATATATATGCTGCTCAAAAAAATTAAGGGAACACTTAAACAACACAATATAACTCCAAGTAAATCAAACTTCTGGGAAATCAAACTGTCCACTTAGGAAGCAACACTGATTGACAATCAGTTTCACATGCTGTTGTGCAAATGGAATAGACAACAGGTGGAAATTATTGGCAATTAGCAAGACACACTCAATAAAGGAGTGGTTCTGCAGGGGGGGACCACAGACCACTTCTCAGTACCTGTGCTTTCTGGCTGATGTTTTGATCACTTTTGAATGTTGGTGGTGCGTTCACACTTGTGGTAGCATGAGACGGACTCTACAACCCACACAAGTGGCTCAGGTAGTGCAGCTCATCCAGGATGGCACATCAATGTGAGCTGTGGCAAGAAGGTTTGCTGTGTGTGTCAGCGTAGTGTCCAGAGGCTGGAGACAGGCCAATACACCAGGAGACGTGTAGGAGGCCGTAGGAGGGCAACAACCCAGCAGCAGGACTGCTACCTCTGCCTTTGTGCAAGTAGGAACAGGAGGAGCACTGCCAGAGCCCTGCAAAATCACCTCCAGCAGGCCACAAATGTGCATGTGTCTGCACAAACAGTTGGAAACTGACTCCATGAGGATGGTATGAGGGCCCGACGTCCACAGATGGGGGTTGTGCTCACAGCCCAACACCGTGGAGAACGCTTGGCATTTGCCAGAGAACACCAGGATTGGCAAATTCACCCCTGGCGCCCTGTGCTCTTCACAGATGAAAGCAGGTTCACACTGAGCACATGTGACAGACGTGACAGAGTCTGGAGATGCTGTGGAGAGCGATCTGCTGCCTGCAACATCCTTCAGCGTGACTGGTTTGGCAGTGGGTCACTAATGGTGTGGGGTGGCATTTCTTTGGAGGGCCGCATGGCCCTCCATGTGCTTGCCAGAGGTAGCATGACTGCCATTATGTACCGAGATGAGATCCTCAGACCCCTTGTGAGACCATATGCTGGTGCGGTTGGCCCTGGGTTCCTCCTAATGCAGGACAATGCTAGACCGCATGTGGCTGGAGTGTGTCAGCAGTTCCTGCAAGATGAAGGCATTGAAGCTATGGACTGGCCCGCCCGTTACACAGACCTGAATCCGATTGAGCACATCTGGGACATCATGTCTTGCTACATCCACCAATGTCACGGTGCACCACAGACTGTCCAGGAGTTGGTGGATGCTTTAGTCCAGGTCTGGGAGGAGATCCCTCAGGAGACCATCTGCCACCTCATCACGAGCATGCCCAGGCGTTGTAGGGAGGTCATACAGGCACGTGGAGGCCACACACAATACTGAGCCTCATTTCGACTTGTTTTAAGGACATTACATCAAAGTTGGATCAGCCTGTAGTGTGTTTTTCCACTTTAATTTTGTGTGTGACTCCAAATCCAGGCCTCCATTGGTTAATAAATTTGATTTCCATTGATGATTTTTGTGTGATTTTGTTGTCAGCACATTAATCTTTGTACAGAACAAAGTATTCAATAAGAATATTTCATTCATTCAGATCTAGGATGTTATTTGAGTGTTCCCTTTATTTTTTGAGCAGTGTACATATAAAATATTACTGTGTATCACATTAATCACTGTTAATCATGACAGAAAGCTGCTTTTTTCATTGTTATCATAGAAAATTAAAATATCCATATTTTTTCTTGCTTGTATAAATGTTTAAAATCTAATTATTTTGTCAAGGATAGTAATTCTGTTGTTCACTGATTTGCCAGGTACTGGGCAACTCATCAACCTGATGACTGGACTGCTAAAGAGGACTGTGTTCATATTGTCACAATTCAAGAAATTATTTATTGGAATGATAACTCATGTGAAACATCTTTGCAGTGGGTCTGTGAAAAAAATATCTTCACAGCACTGGCTGGGATGAGGTAGAGCAGGTCACCTGTTCTTACTCCCCCTCAATCCACCACAAGTGTGTTGGTTCAATCCCGGGTTAATTCAGTCTACCTGCCAAAGTATCCTTGGGCAAGATACTTAACCCCAAGCTTCTCTCCAATTCTGTTGATCAGTGTGTGAATGTTAAATAAAAAGCACTTACATGCAGAAAAAAAAATTGCTTCTTTGAATGGGTGAATGAGACATGCTGTATAAAGTGCCTTGATTGCTCAAATAGAGTAGAAAAATGCTATATACAAACCAGTGCATTTACCACTGTTTGAAGATTAGAGATTTAGTTTGGCTTTTATTATTTTATTATTCTGTTTTTCTGCTTTCATTTCTTTCTGAATAGGTATTCAGAAAGGGCACAACCTTGACAAGTGCCTATGTATACATAACATGCTGTCATTTTTATAGATGTTACCTCCTGGTGGAAAAACATATTTCAGAAAAGGCAACAGGCACTGGAACTTAATTTTATATTTCGCTGGATATATCTTTTCATTATGGGCAGCACACTGTGGCGTGGTGGTTAGAACTGCTGCCTCACTGCTGGAATAATATCTAGAAGGTCTGAGTTTGATTCCACCTTGGCCCGGGCCTCTCGCTGTGTAGAGTTTGCATGTTCTCCCTGTACCTGTGTGGGTTTCCTCCCACAGTCCAAAGACATGCAGTTACTGGGTTTAGGTTAATTTGTCCCTCTAAATTGACCATAGGTATGAATGGTTGTCTGTCTCTCTGTGTTGGCCCTGTGACAGGCTGGCGACCTGTTCAGGGCTGTACCCTGCCTCTCCCCTATGTCAGCTGGGATAGGCCCTCAGCCACCCCATGACCCTGAACAGCATAAGTGGAAGAGGATGGATGGATGGACATATATATATATATATATATATATATATATATATATATATATATATATATATATATATATATATATATATATATACCATCAAAGAACAATTGAAAAATTGGACTATGGCTCCACCTTTAGACCACTTATAGGTTCAGTTATGATAAGAAATTGTCATTCACATCATTGTCATTTATAACATTGTTATCTTCAGTCTCATTATTCTAGTTGGCAATTTCTTTTTTGGGGATCTTCAGTAGTTCAGATTTTGATTTAACATAACTGTTTTCTGCTGTAGGAACTATGGGCTTTTAGCTATAACGTGTACAATGAGATGTATTCTGCATTGTCACTGCTAAATGAACTGAATGCATTAAAAGTATCTTTGATGTAGAAACATAAGTAATAATGTCAGTGTTATTTCAGTTTTTTAGCCATAAAATATTCAAACTTATTTTCAAACTTTTCTGAAAACAATGCATTTTTATTTAAATACAGTTTTTGTATTAGTCATGATATCCTTGCAGGACTGGTGTGTTTGGTCATCTATACTTTACCTTGTGTTTAACAACCACCGAGTCCTGAGAAAAACATTTGTTATCATCTCCATCAAATCTTGCAGTTTGTCAAAGCACACACACACACACACACACACACACGCACATCAAACATCTGAATATTTCCGTTACAATAATAATGTTGCTGTCACTGATCTGCTAGGTACTGGGCAGAAGTTCAACCTGATAAGTTCATAGTTCAGCTGTGCAATCAACATGCTGTTGTTGAAAAATAAACCATATCAGCAGATCATGGAAATGGAGAACACACAAATAATTAACATTTAAATGACCTACTTGATATAAATTATTTTCAGAAATGGCCAGATGGTGTCTTGCTTAAATACTTTTATTGAATTTTCAGTAGATATTTCTCGTGAGCACAGATTAATTGCAGAAAAACATCTTTGGTGAGTATATATGTCAGTGGGATGAGCCAAACACATGGGGCAAAAGAACTCCTCAGCAATGTGCTAAAGTCATCAGTTATAATATCATTGTAAATATTGTATAGCAAATTTAATGGCACAAAAAAGTCATACACATCCAGGAGAGCCCAAGCAATATTAGTTTTCATCTGACCCTATTCCAACCACTGTCATTTTCTGAGAAAAATATGTTTCCCTGCTGCTGGAACATTAAACTGATGAACACAGCAAGACTGAAAGATTTTGAACTTATCCAAAGAGCTATAGTGTTAGTGGGTCATGAGTCAATCATTGATTAATCAATAGATCAATTATACCATGTACCCAAATGAATGAATGAATAAAAATCATGTTCTTATCTCTAAAGCAGCCAGTTGAGGTGGTTTGGGCATCTGACTAGGATGCCTGCTCAGTATGTCCTACTGGGAGGAGGCCCCGGGGCAGACCTAGGACACACTGGAGAGATTATATCTCTCGGCTGGCCTGGTAACCCCATGGGCCCCCCCGGACAAGCTGAAGGTAGTGGCTGGGAAGAGGGAGGTCTGAGCTTCACTGAGCACTTTTACTTATGAGAATCAAACACAACCCTTTATTAGGAAACAGACAAAGATTATGGTTTGTCTTGGAGAGGGAAAAACTGCTTTCTGCTTTAATCTGTGGTCAGTGTATTTTACTGCAATGCTGTCTCTCAATAGAGCAAGAGAATCTTAGTGTGTTCCCTTGAGAATCGTAGCCTGTTGAATCATTTTCCCATGTTGAGCTTTCCTTGTTTCCTTTTGTTATACACGTATAAATTGATATTAAATTCTCTTCACTGATAGTACACTTAGCTAAAACAAAACTAACATAAAGCATACTATCAAAGGCCAACTGCCATACGAAAGCATGACTGTCAAGCATATCTCAGACATTATGAATGATATCAATTCATTTTGAATCATAAAGAACATTCCTGTCACATGGTAGAAGCTGCAGTCCGTTTTTGGCAACACCAGCCGCCAAAGTTGCCAATTGTCATGAGGCCTTTTATTTTTCTCCAAAAAGCAACTGGTAACAAATTTAGTGACTTTTTCTTTGGATTTTGGAGTGTTTTGGAGATATGCCGGTGTTGTGCCAAAAAAGTGATTTCTGGTATTTACAAAAAACAATTTGTTGTTGCTGTAGGTTAATTTTTGGCATAAAATCTGTGAAACACGTGACAAACATATCTCTCATGAATGATATTAAGTCATTTTGAGTGAGAAGCAACACTCCTGTCACAAGGTAGAAGCTGCAATCACTCTTGGCAAAGTGACTTTCACATATTCTTTATTAATGCAAGTAAAACATATCATTGACATTAAAAGTGTCTTTGTTCCCTGGGTGCCGGGGAGGCTCGGAGGTTGAGCAGGCGACTATGTAAGAAAGAGTAAGAAACTGCTTCAGCTTCTGTTTGCATCTCTGGACATAAATCACTGCTTCATCTGTTAGTCCGGCAGCAGCATCTTCTCGCACAGGGACAGCAGCACACCTATCCTCTGCAGTTTGAAGGCTTTAGGATGTGTTCAGGGGCAGCCTGGGAAACACGACTCTGCATCTCTAATCACACAAGCAGCAACACTTCAATAAACCTCCACTGAACACATCATTTCATAGTGTTAGTGTCAGCAGCAGCCTTTAAGCATGAAGTCTGTCTGATATAAGAATAGGTAGAAATGCCTGAAACCTTCCACCAATGCAAAATAAAATACATAATTTGCTTATTTAGTAATTTGCTTTGTGTATTTGAGGTCTTATTAGAGATCAGTAAAACGTGTAACCACTGAACTTCATAATCCTGCACTCTGAAAACTCTGGAAGTTTATTTTTCCTTCCATAAGAACAAGTGTAACATAAAAATGAAGTCACAGAGTCACCATAAACTGTTGTGAACAACTGTGTGGAAGGCAGGAACTGGACCCCAATGCAGACTAATGAGACAAGACTGCACTTAGAAACACATAGCTTTATTTGCTGCTAAACTCAGGGGAGGCATCCAAAATATAAACTAGCCTGGACAGAATACACAAACCAGGAAGAAACCAGGAAACGCAACAAAACACACAGCATAGGGAAGCCACCACCGACACGACAAAAAACTGAAGACAATACAGACAATATATAAACAAGAGGCAATGAGAGGACAGAAAACTAAGAATTAAACAGAGACAACAGAATCTGAAAGACCAGAACTGAAACAGTGGCTAACAGACCCAGGACCATGACAGAAACATGCACAGGCACATATCAGGACCAGCTTAAAGCTCTCCTGGAGGACATTCTGCTGCTCGGTGGGAAAAGTGGAGTCTGATGCAACTTTGTAATTGTTTGGATCCCCGGCCGATGCAGTCGCTGCAGTGGTCTCAATCAAATAATTAGCATGACTTTTTTTAATGCAGTCAGTTTATAGTCAGTATGGTGATAGCATTGCTCTGTAGCTTCAGATTGTTTAAAGCATGACTTACACAAGAGGAATGTCTTTGATGCATCCAGCTGATTTTTCCCACGTTCTTCCCATTCTAACTGATCTTCCTCCAACATCTTCACAGAAAAGGGAGCCAGGATGGAGGAAATCTATAGTGGAGAGCAGAGAGGGAGAAAAAGCTTCCTCAATATCATAATACCTACAATAATGCGTTCTATTACATACACACAACTGTCTTCCTAATGATGAAGATACCAAGCACCATTAATCCAGCATGAAAACTTCGGCTAGGCAAATAAATGAAAAAACAAGCCAACAATAAACATGTTACAAAGTGGGCCAAATCTGCCCCAATCTAAAGAATGGGTTAAAGGAGTGTCCAGCAAAAAAAACCCAATGTTCTCACGCTGGAAATAGGGTTCATGTTAGATTGACAAGATGGGGCTGCTGTGGTGGCCCCACTCAGAACCTCATTACTGTCTGTCCCCAAATTTTATTTGCACTTTAGACATTGAGGTCTGTGGGGGTCGGGTGGTCCTCAGGTGCCCGGCTCTCTGGAGCCCTGCCGCCGGCCTGTACGGGGGGCTGGCCGCCGGGGGGGCTGGCTTCTCATCGCCTCGGGTTCTCTGGGGCCCTTGCTCCTCGGCTGGTGGGGGCTCCGTCTGGGACCTCCCTCTCCCCTCTGCTGGGATAGGGGTGCGGTTGTCTTTGGAACGAGTGACTGCGGGTGTTCGTAGGTCGTAGTGGGCTGCTGGTGGCCTGGGCTTCCTGAAACTATCTTGCCCGCCTCTAGCTTCTGATGGGCAGAGCTGTGTCGTTCTGCCCTCATTGGTAAGAACATTTCATGACACAAAACACTCACATAATCATAACACAAAATGGTTGGTTTGTGTAACATGCTTCTTTTTTTCTTTTTTTTAATTCTGTTTTGCCCATACAACTTTAATTTTGCAAATATTGACAGTATCTTTCATGTTTTAACAAAGTGATGAATTATTTGGTTTACTCACTGGTGCCATTTCTTGTTTCTTCTTTCTATTTTCTTCTTTTTTTTCTTTCCCTCTTTCTTTCTCCCCTTTTCTTTTTCCTAAGCCTGTCAGGTCTGGCACAGTTTTTACATGTTAGATTAAACTCATTGTTAACAGTATGTTAAAAATAACTTAAATATAATAAAGGGAGACACACTAACAAGAGGAGCCTATAAAGAACCTATAGAGCTCATCTTGAAATAGTAAATATGTTTGGCACAACAGTGTATTCAGATCACTGTTCTGTTTGCAAGATCTGCCAGACATGACAGGCTTTAAAAAAAAAAAAAAAAAGGAAATAAGGTTCACAATAATTTATTCTTTTCAAAGTGTGGTGTTGTGCTGGGAGTACAATCCTGGCCGAGAATACTACCACCAGGGTTATCTGCTTGGTTATAGACAGAAAAAAGGTGATCACTTAAAGAAATAATCAGTCAAATACTGAGCTTGCATCTTTCTTTAAAGAGTTTCCACACACCCTCAAAAGCCTTGCATTAGTGGGGAGTAGGGTTCCACATGAAATCCTGGGACTGCAGCTCAGTCTTTTCCTCTCCAGGTCTTGAGTGCCTTTCATCAGGCTGGCCACCTCCTAATGGCACAGTGGGCTTTCCCTCCGGAGGCTCCCTGTGCATGCAGGCTGTCCTTAGGAGTTCCCAATCCTGTCCTTAAAACACTCCAAATACACTTTGATTAAAACGAATCCTACTCTCAGTGAAACAAGACCCCTTTAAAAAGACTTAAAATCAACCAGGCCAGGTAAAAGATTAGCTTCTTTTAAAAAGGTGTTTTCCTCAACTGACGTCTCCAATCCAGATCCATTTTTAGCAGCCACTCCTGTGCTCTACAGCCCCCTTACTTCCCCTCTCTCACACGCAGCATTCGTCCTTTCTTTCCCCTTTATAGAGGATGACCCAGACCCACACCAATCACTTACTTACAGTACTCAACTCCAGACACCTGGCAGCTGGACTATAGCGGGACCTCCACTCCCAAATTGGTGTGTCCTATATCACACAATGAAAACAAAAGCATGCAAAACTTAACTTAAAATCATCCTAACCCCATGCTCGTAGGCGATCCTCTGTTATTTCCACTTTGCCACAAACACATACAAGAAAAAATGCAGCGATGTTCTTCATGATTCTGTATCATTCTTATTCTTGATTTCCTCAAATAAATGTCCAAAACATAAATGTGCTGACTCAGCCACACTCTTATTAGTGTCTGTCAGAAACAGTGTTTGGGCACCCCTGATAATTTTCATGGTTTTCCTTTATAAATCATTTGTTGTTCAGATCAGCAATTTCAGTTAAATATATCATATAGCATATAACTTGTAAGCTCATTGACCCTTGACCTACATACACAGGTGAATCCAATTATGAGAAAGGGTTAAGGTGGCTAATTGCAAGTGTTTCTTCTCTTTGCATCTTCTCTGAAGAGTGGCAACATGGGAACAACTCTCAAATGACCTGAAAGGATTGTTCAACATCATGGTTTAGGGGAAGGATCCAAAAAGCTCTCTCAGAGATTTCAGCTGTCAGTTTCCACTGTGAGGAACACAGTGAGGAAACGGAAGATCACAGGCACAGTTCTAGTTAAGGCCTGAAGTGATTGTCTGCCATAAAGTGATTTCGATGTTTCTATGTGCTTTTATGTGTATAAAAATGGCAACCACGAAATGAGAGTAAGTCAACCGTGTTCAAGGGCAGCTTTTCCTCTACTACATACTGTCTGACCAGCTTCTTCAGCTCTCTTCCTACCGGTTTTGCACTGAAGTCCAGCTTTTGTTGTTTGGGTGCTGGGGGGCCTCCTGTATTGGTCGCAGCTCTGCTTTTACACCACCTGGTGGAACTTGCTCTGTAAGTTTGACTGTTCCGTGCTGTGACTCCAAATGTTTCTTCAAACCTTACGTAGTGTTTTTAAAGCTAGATAGCACTTTGTCCCCAGCTGAGTGCACAACTAAACTTGATTTTGTCATCTTTAGCTGACACAAACTCAAAATAGTTCCTGTATTTCCAGATACAGCTTGTTATAGAACAGTCCTAACAGCTTAAACACAAGTATTTTTGTTAGCTTGTATACTTGCATTGTTTGTGAAGCAGGAGAGTCTCTTAGTAATGTTTCTATTGTGTAACTAACTTCAACCTTGGATATAGAATGATTGAAGTAAGTAAATTATGGCCTTGTCTGGGGTTTGAACCCAAGACCTCTCACACCCTAAGCAGTAATCATAACCCTAGGCCAGGGGTGTCCAAACTATGGCCTTGAATTTTATATGGCCCGCAAGTCTTACCCATACATGTGTTGTTTTTGGTAATGACTACAACTCAGCATGCAATTCCTCTTTTTAACTCATGGAGGCAGTGTCGTGTAACAGATGTCTGCCAACTGCTTCAAACCCTCAAACTAATCTCTGAAAATGTCAGAGAAATTTTGCAGTTTAGCAATATCTTGATAAATTGAGCAAATATTTGATGTTTGCACATCTACATTCTTGCCTGAAAACATCTTAAAAGTTTATTTTTTATCATATTTCAAACTTTTTGGCCACTGTCCTCCACCATTGCTGCATTTGAGTTTTGCTGCACAATGAATGATGGGATATGTTAGGCCACAAAAGATACACCATACCCATCCTTCAAATCCAGGGAAAAGAAGGACACATTCTTCGACCGCATTTGGAGGAGCCATCAAATTTGGACATCTTTCTTGGCTCTTGAATTTGGACACAGCTGCTGTGTGATGACCTGCACCTTGGGTGGGGGTCATAGGTGACACACAGTGTTGCCAACTTAGCGACTTTTCAGAAGCCCTAGTGACTCCGCACCCCCACCCCACCAAAAAGCAACTAGTGAGAAATTTAGTGACTTTTTCCAGTGACTGCAGTGACTTTGAGACTTTTTGAGATAGTCCAGAAAGCTGAACTCCTCCACTGACATCCTGTTCTGTGTACATACAGCGCTCCCTTCATATATACAGACTTCACTTTGGCATCGAGGGGACATCCCCACCCCCCGGACTGTGCTGCGAACAGAACTGCAACTTTTTCAGAGACACTTGTCACAAACAGAGCCCTGCATCACACACTTCCCAGCTCTGTGGGAGGTCATGGTTGTCAGTATGGGTGTGCAAACATAGCATTATGCAGCAGTTAGTGCTGGTGAGTTCAGTGACCATTTTTGGGATTTTGCAGTGACCCTGATGACGCTCCACCTGTCATCAGCCAACACCATCATCGGCCTTTTTACCAGTATCATGCCAAAATGTGATTTTTGGTATTTGCCAAAAAATAGAAGATTTGCGCTATATTTAAACTGTTCTAAAGAACAAACAGATCTCTCATGAATGATATCAATTCATTTTGAGTGAGAAAGAACACTCCTGTCACAGGTAGAAGCTGCAGTCAGGTTTTGGCAAAGTTTCCTTTATGTATTCTTTATTTATCAGGAAAAAAGAAACAACTTTTTTTTTAGAGAGATCTGGCCAAGGGGCAGCAGAAGTTGCAATACATATAACATCACAGCTCTATAAAGATGTTTGATGTGGCCACAAAGGACTGGACTGATTGTAATGTTGATGCAATAATGCAGTCATAAAGATATATGCAAAACAAGCCATTTCTTTTATTTTATTTATAAGGCCTAAATCATGTTGACTACAGTCAGCAGAGACGTTATACATCAGAAACACATCTACAGATTCCAAGATCACCCGTTCAAACAATACTATGTAAGTACAAGTTATTCTAATGTCTCAATACTTTGCCAAAGTCTAGAAGACCCAAACTGTCACCCTCAGATAAGGGAAATTGGTTAGGATGTTCAGGAATAATCTAGGAACCACCAAGGCTCAAGCCTGCCATGAACTGGAAACTACTGGAACACCAGCATCACTGTCCACAGTGAAGCAAGTTTCTCATCACTAAGGAAACATAAACAACCCCCCCCCCAACCTGTATTTCATGTTTTAAAGGCCACATGAAAAGAAACACAAGCCAAACTTCTATTCTGCTCTGAAGAGCTGAACACTTTTATTTATTTATTTTGATAAAGTAAACATAAAAGATTTGAGCACATATTCACAAAGTTTAGCACCTAGTGATGAAAATCTAATAAAATTGTAAAAGTTTGATTATTTGATTTAAAAAAAAGTTTCATAAAAGTTATTCACAAGGCCTGTTAGCCTTTAAAATAGCTCCTAAGGTAAAAATGGAATGAGAGATGAAGAGGACTGTGACAACTATTAGTATATGAATTTTCCCACAGTGTGGGTTGGTAACATTTTTGATGCTTCCGATTGCCCAGGCAAACTGTAACCATCTCTCTTCTTGCAAGAATAAACCCTTTTTATCAGACTGATCGTGTGGTCTTGTTGTAGAATTTATCCAACAGAAACAAAGCACACTGGGCCAACAGCCCAGGATCATGACAGTATGTAGATCTATCGATAAAAAATAACAGTATATATTTATAGGTACATTTCAGAATTGCATCCATTTAGCTAAAGCGAAATACATTTTCAGAAATAAGAATAATAATCACATGAAAATATAATAAAATATTAACCATAGCTAAACTTGCATAATATATGTACACATTTCAATAATCAAATAAGTGGTCTTATGGTACTTTTTCACAGACCCACGACAGAGAATTTCCACATGAAACATCATTCCACAAAGTGTTTTCATGATTTCTGATATGAGCACAGTCCTCTTCTCCCCACTCTGGGTCTCCACCACCATTATCAGGTTGCCCAGTTGCCCAGTACCTAGCAGATCAGTGACCAGAATTGTTATCTTTGACAAAGGAATTAAATTTGAAACATTTATAAAAACACAAAAATGGGAACAACAATTTAAATTCAATGCAGATTTATTTATATTAGCACCAAATCACAACAATAGTTGTCCCAGGTCACTTAATACTGTCAATTTGAAGACCTTCAGTATCCTGGATAAAACTCCAGCAATCAAACAGTTTGTCGTGTGGGAAGAAAAAACTCCCTTTTAAACTAACATATTGATCCTGCTGTAACCAGGTTTCTATAAGGCAGAATAAATCAGTATGTTGCTCAATTACTAATATTTAATTGTACACGGTTAATTGTTTTGCTTCAGTTATAATTTTTTTCTTTATGACTTTCTATTACATCTCTCCCCAGAATCAAACCAGTGATCTTTCACTTGTTAGGCAAATGTGTAAACCATTCACTACAGAGCCTTTTGCACCAAATACCAGACAAAAAACACTGATGAAGAAGAAAAGCTACTTTGTCTCCTGATGTGCTTTTCTTTTCTTTTCTTTTTTTAACCAAATTTTCTTACTGTTATTCATTATAAAATAGTTAGTGGCTCTATGTGCTTAATACATTCAGCTTACACACAGAATATCCCCAGTTTTGTTTTGGGGGACACAAACCCAGTGCAAAACCTGCATTTCCAGATGCAGCTGGAAAATACTTCCCTCACTCTAAGAGGATTAGTCACTGTCATACCCCATAAAGCAATAAATACAAGTCTCTAAGATTTTCAGCCACTAAAATCTAAGTCCAACAGTGAGGTTATTTCTGCATGTGCTGCATCTATAATATAATTATTAACACTTACATTACAGCCAGAGGAGTTTCGTCTACCCATTTCCACTTTCCCTCCTCTTGTGTGTCAGTTAAACCAATCCAAGTTGGTCTCTGGGTGAATGTAGCGAGGAAGTCCTGTTCCGCAAGAACAAAAACATTACATTTTAGTTTTTGAACCATAATTTGGTACATGTTGATGGATCATATCATATACTCCTGATGATCCTTCCATTGTTACCACTTCATCTGCAGCACTAATAGCTATTTTGAACCAGTGTTGCCATCTTAGCATGTTAGCATGTTCAAATTAAATCTGGCTCTCCCGATGTCCCCCCACCCCCCACCCCCCACCACCACTACCACCACCACCATTTTTAAAAGATGTTTGGGACATTACTGGAACTTATGCAAATGCTAGTAAATAGTAGGGTGATGTGCCTGTAATTTCTGGTAGTCTGGATGTCTTTTTGTTGTCCAACTTCAGGCCTTTCATAGTGCAGAGTTGGCACTTCTGAGAGTTCTTAATGATATTTTGCTTTAACAACTGAGCTCTGACGACCCTGTTATACTTATGCTATTGGATACAGTATATCATAATATTTTTTCACATTTAGAACATTATGTTTGCATTAGAGATAATGCATTGGAGTGGTTTAAGTCAAAATTGTGGAACAGAGGTTTTTTTCTGTCGCTCTTGGTAAATTCTGCTCATCTTCTGGTTTTCTTTTGTGTGGTGTACCCCAGGGGTCTATCCTTGGGCTTCTTCTTTTTAGTATTTATATACTTCCTCTTGGCTCTTTGTTCCTTTTGTATAGTTCTGTTTTGTTACTTTTCTGTGTGTAAGCGTCAGGTTACTTCTTGCCTTATTTTGGTAGTGTCTTGTTTCATGTGCAGTGTGTAATTTGGTTCACCTGTGTTCACTCCTGTTTCCACTTCCCTCTTTAGCCCTCCAATGTATTTAAGTCCTGTGTTTTCTCTGCTTCTTCATTGAAGATGTTAGGTTGGAGTGTTTGTGTGTTGTGTTGTTTTGCCTCGCTTTGCTTTTGTTTGTGCTCTTTGTCTGGCTCCCACAAGGATATTTGTATTTTGGTTTTTGTTTCACAATAAACATCTTTTAAGTTATGGCTGTTTCTGGAGTCCTGCATCTGGGTCCATCTCTGCCTGTCACACCGCCCAACATGACAAAAAGCTCTTGCAGTATTAGTTTACAACAAACCCAAAGTCTGAAGATTTGTTGTAATACTAATATAAAGCAGAGTGGTTAATCTGGTATGTAAGTTAGACATTTTATCTTTTGGCTTTCTGGACAAAAACTGCTGACCAAATAAATGGTGTTATTTAACTTTAAAATTTTATTTTGTTATATAATGGGAAGAAAAAAGAACCTTAAATTTAAAGTAAATATTTATTATAGTCTCTGTATGTTTTCTCTAGGATACAGAACCTGAAGAAAAACAATAAGAAGCATTGCCCTGGTTCCTGAAGAGTAAGTCATCCTGGATGATGTCTGTGACTTCCCAACTGCATTTGCCCTTCTGTTTGGACTCATTTATGCACTTAACCTGGACTATCCAAAGGACTTAAGGTACACTTTTGAACAAATGTAAAAGGTGTTTATGGGTCTTGGTACCCAGTGCTCAGCCCAAGTTCAGGCTTTGAAGAATAGTTTGCTGAAAAAAGCCTACCAGGAAGGTGCTCATGCTAACAAAGCTCCACCCAGCCGCCCACCCGTCCATCCATCCATCCATCCATCCATCCTCTTAGGCTTATCCTGTTTAGGATTGCAGGGGGCTGGAGCCTATCCCAGCTATTATAGGGCAAGAGGCAGGGAACACCTGTACAGATCACCCAGTCTGTCACAGGGCTAACACAGAGAGTACAACAACCATTCACACTCACATTCACACCTGTGGGAAGTTGAGAATCACCACTTAACCTGATTTTCTTTAGTGACCAAATGGTATAGTAATTTGACCGGGTTTGTCAATGAAGTCAGGCCAATGCATACATTTCGGTTATTTATTTTTTTAATGTTCATTCATTCGAAAAGTGCAATATCTGACAAATTAATATTTAATAAATTGTTCATAATCCTATTAAGTATACTATAAAAAATGCTGAAAAGTAACTATTGCATTTGTGTTACGTTATTGAAGTACTTACAAAGTAATAAAGTTTCAGTTATTAAGTTTTCAGATATTTTTCTCTCTTTTTGTACCTTATTGCTTGATTAAAGTACAGCTGAACTATCTAGTGCTGATCCTGCACTTATGATGTATTATCATTTTTTCTACCTTTTATTACTGCTACATAGTGTCTTCCCTTTTCATATGCTATGAAAGAAGTTTTTTTCCTATTCACTTTATATGGCAGAACCTTAGTGAATGACACTGGATTGGATGGCTAAAAAAATTGATTATAAGGATGCATACTGACCCTGTGCAGTCTACCTTTTTAATGTTTGCTATTAATAGACCTAATAGTGATGGTGATTTTGTTTTACAGAAAATGCTTTCAAATTTTAATATTAAAAAGTCTCTGAAAACTTTTTTTCTACAAGACTGCACAGTTTTTAGTTGGTTAAAAATGGAGGCAACATTGCAAAATATTTTTGAGTATACTCAACTAATGGACATTGAAGCTGAACAAACTAAACAGTTTAAGTTAAAAGTAAGAATCTCTCAACTAAAAATTAGCACTGCTGTCAGTATATGTTTTCAATTTAAATGAAGTTTCCAGTCTCGTCTAATGTAGTAATTTGAATATATTTGACTTAAGTACAGGAGTAGATCTGAATAGCAATCTTATATTTGAAAAACACAACACCATGACTGAACTTCTCAAATTAAGTTGACTGAACTTTTCATCTTGAGATGACTGAACTTCTCAATTTAAGTTGATAAAACTCATTAGCTGAGTAAACACAAAAAAGCTTTGCGGCTGGTTGCTTTACTTTTTTAAGTTTACTCAACTTTTCTTTTTTTTTTTTTTACAGTTTGCAAAACCTTTAATTCATTCGTCACGAAGTTTATTCATCAATTAACAAGTCATTGGCACCAAAATGATAGGCTCCCCAGATTTTTTTTTAACAACCAAACTCATTAAAATGTTTACAGATTTTATCAGAACAACAGTGGAGTCTTGACATTTGTTCTTCATCATTTAATTTCCTTTAAGTCTTGTCATGCAACTTTTCACTGACATTAAAAAGCCACTGAACCATACCTTCATGTAACAAGGACAAACGACTGCTGTTGTGTATGTAAGTGAATACTGTTCATATATTATTTCAAGAGCAGAAGGTTTTACGTTCCACTGAATGTAAATAACTTGTATATATTGAGGAGAAACATGTTTTTCATCTTTTGGTCACACAACAAATTCATTAAAGAGAAATATGAAAAATGATACAAAAACTGCCAAATACAAAAATCAGTATTTTTTCAGTACCAAAACAAAAAGTACGGAGGAAAGAAAACATAGGCCTACTATGTGCAATAGTGCAGTAACAAAAGAATGCAGGGAATCACTCCACTTCTGTCCCATCTGCCCTTTTTTCTACAGATGCTCAACAACCTCATACCTAATTTTCTTTCTCAAAAAGTAATAGAGGAGAAACCTGAATGTATGCTGCATCCAGTATTTGTCTGCATTTTCCTGTATTCTGCTATTCTTCCTTACTCCACCACACACCTAATATTTTTGTAAGAATAAAACTGTTTTGGGAGTTTATTTATATCCTGTGTTATCTCAGAAAATGCTTGTGGCCAGTTAGACTTGTTGTTTCTAGTGAAACTGATTCAATATTGCTGAAGTAGTTAAACGTTGAAATGTTCAGGGAAACATTTTTAAACCATGGAAAATACACATAATAAAACAAGGGATGAATTTCAATATGTATTGATAAACACAATAAAGCACATTCATATGAACAATACCTGTTCTTCAGCGCTGTCTATCACCACCAGAGAGAGAGAACAGAGAGGAGATAACAGCGACAGCTGAACATTCTCCATCCTGCAGGACACGTTTTCTCTGGTAAAAACATCAAACAAAAATATTAACCATTTACTGGACAAGGAAACATATGCTAACTTGATTTGCAACATAACAATAAAAAAATGTCTCAAAAGTAAAACGGTTTTGCAATATCCTCCAATAACGCTCTAGGGTTGAAATTTTGAATTTCAAAGTATTTCCGAGTGCCCTACAAAGGGTTAAAGAGTGTCAGTAACAACGACAACTTTAACTGCTTCGTTTTACACGGAATACTGTAAAAATTCAAGGGAGCAGTGCTGTATGAAATTGTTTTGGATATTTATTTGAATTAATGACTATATTTATATGCTGCTGTTTGTTTCTAATGGGAAACTTGCAGATTAGAGCTCTGAAACCTTAAACTTGAGTCTTTTGCACAATGAAGGACGATTCATCGTGTTCAGGGCTCGAGGCTCTTCTACACCCTAGTAAAAGGAGGAGTGGAAAACTTCAGATGAGAGGGAAATCTGTTTTACTGATTGCACAGGTATTCTCGGTGCTAAAAGCTCACAAATGTAACTGATCAATTTTCTCATTTGTGCTGTAGCAGCAAGCAACTCCAGCAGTGTAAAAAGGACAGATCAGGACCAAACAAAATGAATATCTATGAATTCCTTTGATACTGTGATGTTTTGCCAACCCATTAAGCTTGCTTTGTAAACCCCCCCCCCCCCCCATGTAGGCAGAATTAACCTGACCCTGTTTTTTAAAGCCAAACTAGAAGAAAACCCACTGGAGCACATGGAGAACCACAAACTAAACTGTATGTAGGAATACATGCATGCAATAATGTCACAACAAGCTGTTTTCTCAATGAATACATGAATATAATTTTACAGATTAGAAATGTTGTTTTTGTAACAAATGTTTTTATAACAATTCTGAAACAGATCACAACATTAAAATAAAGAATACAATAACATTTATAGATAAAAAAATAAGGTTGTTCCTCTTCAGCTAAATATCTAGCCAAAATTGAATGCAGTTAAAATGTAGAACAGAATAAAAGTCAATGTATCAAATATAGCAACAACACAAGGAAATCCGGCAGACACACATTTCCTGCTGACGATGGCTGTGCACAGACAGAAAATAATTAAAGCTGCACTTTTTTTTCACTTGCCAAATATCTTAGTGTTGTGATCACTTTCATTTCTTCAATTATAGTGTTATGTTTGCAGGCATGAGTGAGTCCCTGATGAGAGTGACTGCCTGCAGTATCCAATTTGTAACATTTGAAGTCATTCAGCCTTCCTACCTTGAAGTAGTGCTATTTATTTAAATAAGTGTACCACTAACACAGACAAGTATGGTTCAGCTTTACTTCAGGTCTAAGCTTAACTGCTTTAGTTGCACTCACAAGCTTACATGTGTTAGTCAATAATAAGTGACCGCATAATCAAAAGTGATTCTGTGTGAATAAAAGTCACCCAAATTTCCTTCACTTGCATTATACAACAATAGACTGTATACAAAAGATGGACATCACTGGGTCTGAAAAGTAAAAGTTCTCTAGAAATGCCTTTAAAACCCTTGAACACCGAACCTGTCCTTGCTGACACAATGTCTTTCAAATGTCCATTGCTCACAATGCTGGGAAACACAACTAATAAATCTCAGTAGAGACAAGGACTCACTCTGTTTGGACAAACTCTGAAGCCTTTCCAGTTCATTGAGTCGTCTCAGTGAGGTTGGCACGTCAGCAGGTCTCTCTCTTCAGTCATGGAGGAAAGTTTGCTGCTCATAGTGGAAAGATTTGCTTTCAGATGGTCTCTCTCTTCAGTCATGGAGGAAAAATTGCTGCTTGTAGCAGAGAGATCTGCAGCTGAATCACATACTAAAATAAATGGAGATGCATGAGACACAAAAAAAACCTCATACATACCTAGATTGTTTGTGGCTTATTTTAAACCAAACCAGTGTATTAGTCAATAAAAATGTTAAAAAAAAAAACTAATTTTAAGCTAATGCTTGTTAGAGTGTGTCACAGTTCATTCAAAATGATCTGACAGCATCCAAAATAATTTTCAGTCCATCCACATATGAGCTGATGAACGTTAGAGCAAGTATTTACAGAGAACCAGACTCACAGTAGACCCCAAGGGTGATGAGTCCAACCAGCAGGAAAACACTCAGCAGTCCCAGAGAGAGAGAACACCTGAACTGAAACGTCTCTTAGAGCTTCTTGGACCTGAAAAGAAACAAACAGTAAAACAAAAAAGTGTACGACACTAATAACAGAAGAAATATATCTGGTCCTTTTTTGTCACTTCTTTCTTACCTTTGGGATTTATTGTTGAAGCTATTGTGTTGTCAGATTTGAAATATTCAGCGTTGACATAAATTTCCTCCATTGCTTGTTTTTCTGAGGCGGTCAGCTCTGCAGCTCAGGACCTGCAAAGTGTTTCACTGGTTTCTCCTTTTTCTCAACTTAAGAGGAAGTCACACATTTCAGATGTTATGAATGTTGTTCACACATTACAAGTTCTGTAAAATGAAAAGCAACAGAAGTCAAACTTGTTTTCATGACTTCAAGGACCTTGAAATGATCATCTCAGTATTGAAAACTGTGTTTAATGACTAAGACCTTTCTGTTTAAAAATACTCTGAAGAGAATATTTTTTATTTTTTAGGATTCTTCTAGAGATGGACTATTTAATGGGATCATTAACATTCATTAGATATGAGACTAAATTTTACCAAAGAGACACAATTCTATTGTTTTGGCTTCAAAGTGACTTGGATCAGATGTGTACAATGGCAAATAAACTTAAATTCAATTGGAATGAAATTTTATTGGAAATGGCTTAAAGACAACATATTATTATGTGTGTTTTTTCATTTTTTAAAATTTTATTTATGGAACAAGGATGATACATATAACCATGCATTTACATAAATAAAAAGCCTCCAGTGCCATATACATAAGACTTTGAGCCTAATTTGCAGATCTTGATCCAAAGAGTTTGTCTGGGGGGAAGAAGGGGAAAAGGCCTGTGTGGTTACCAGGCAGCAGAGGGCTGTGAACCAAACAGAAACTGTTTCACTCATTTACTCCACGTGGTTCAAAAATGTCTAACTCAGCCTTTAGAATCAACACCCCCACCTCCTGACAACTCCTTTGGTTGTAGGCTGTCAATAAACAAGAGGAACATACTTTGTGTTAGCAGGGCTAGTTTGTGGTCAGTTTGTGATGGGAAGCAATCAAGTTTGTGTGTGAAAGTGCCTCAAGGTTCAGGTTACTCATTTTATATATCTTTAATATTTAATCATTTAAATATTTTTAAAATCCGTCTTTATATTCTATTCTTGTTTCCATTTTCTACAACACTGTATTTTTTTTTTCCTGTGGTCAGATCTGCAGAGTGTGGACGTGATAAAGTTTGTGTGTGAAAGGGCCTCAAGGTCCCAGCACAGAGGCAATGCAGTAAAGCAAGCAGAATCAATTTTTAGAAACATTCACAAACAGTGACATTTCTCAGGTTCCTCACTTCATATATTTATAATATTGATTCAGTTAAATATTTTTAACATGGACTGGACTCAACAGACAGACTCAGCTCACAGACTGCAGTTTTAAAAGATTTATTTAACAAGTTAATGACGTGTTCTGTGGAACAAACTGTGGGTACACTGTAGGACTGCATGGGAAGGACAAATCCACACATGTCCCACATGGGTCTGGCTGACAGCAGTTTGGCCTTTTCTTGGTCGTTATAGATTTTATGGGATTTTCCCACAGCAAACCTCCACTGGGGCTCAGAGAGATAAAATTACTGTTTGAGTTACATGTATTTGAATGACTGGAAATCAGCTGTCTGTTATGACAAATATTCACTAATATTCTTAATCTCCCCATTTTCAGTTTTTAAGGTGTTTTGTCAGTTAATTCACAAGTATAAATGCACTTCACTAACATCAGTATGAAGAGTTTAAGGAAGAGTCAGACTGGATTTTCAGAGCTGAATTAATTGATGTCCTTTTGCTGAACAAAGAATACCTATGGTTATTCATCCATCCATTCTCTTCCACATATCCTGTTCAGGGACATGGGGGCTGGAGCCTATCCCAGCTGACATAGGGCGAGAGGGAGGGTACATCCTGTACAGGTTGGCAGCCTGTTGCAGGGCTATGATCATGCGATGCTAAAATGGTTAACACTGTTTGAACTGTCAGGCTTTGAGCATTCAAATACTATTTAGTTTGTCAGTTAAATCATAATGAGCTCATTTCATTAAAAAAAATGCAGTGGAATAATTCAATCTGTTCATATGGAGGCGTGTGAGTGTTAGAGGAATAACCTGAGAGTGATTCCAACAGAAAAACTCAATTTCCAAATAAAACCTGGATCGAGAATGTGTGTGTGTGTGTGTGTGTGTGTGTGTGTGTGTGTGTGGGTGGGTGTGGTGGTGGTGGGGGGATGTCTGTGTCTCTGTCATGATTTGTACTTAATAATGTGGGCAGAAAACCACAACATCCCCCAGAAGCCAGAGGCAGACAGAAGGAGAGAAAAAAAAAACAAACTTTCCTTTATGATAAAGCTTATAGTTTGGGCTGGTTCAGGTGACCCTGAACCCTCCCTTAGTTAAATAGACCTAGGCTTCTGAGGGGGTTCCTATGATGCACTGAGTACTTCTTCTTCACTTGCCTCTTTTCACTGTGCATTTTTACACCACTCTGCATTTAATCATTAGTCATTATTAATCTCTGGCTCTCTTCCACAGTGTGTCTTTTGTCCACTCTCTCCCCTCAGCCTCAACCGGTCATGGCAGATGGATGCCCATCCCTGAGCCTGGTTCTGCCTGGGATTTCTTCCTGTTAAAAGGGAGTTTTTCCTTCCCACTATCACCAAGTGCTTGCTCATGGCACAGTCACAGTCATAGTTCAGTCACCTTTCTTCCTCATTCTGATGCTCAGTTTGAACTTCAGGCTGTTTGAACACATCTATATGTCTAAATGCTTTGAGTTGCTGGCATGTGATTGGCTGATTAGATTTTTGCATTAATGAGCAGTTGAACAGGTGTACTTAATGAAGTGGCTGCTGAATGTATGTAGCGTGACTTTGCTGTGCTACAAAATAGTTGATGCTATGAGAAATGTATTCGCTGTTTTGAGAGCTGCATTAAGAGTTGTGAGAATGATGTTTCTTATGTGAGAACTGCATCAGTGTGATCAATGATGAAATCAGTTCTTCTAAATAGTCTTCACTGAAATTTAGCACAACAGTTTGCTCTAGTTGAAGCTCTTGTTCTTACCAACTGTTTAAGAGGTGCCAGACTGTGGATGATCTTATACACCAAACCAACATGAAATATAAAGATTTTCACAAAGCAGCAGTTCATCAAAGTTTATTTCAAAGTATATTCTCTCATACTCTCCTATATTCTCTCTTACAGGACTCTCTACAGTGGACTCTGTACTGGTGTTTTGATACTGTTGCCCTATTGGCAGACACCAGTGCATTAAACTGAAGTGACTGAAGTAATGCCACACTGAGACAAAAACGATCCACAGACTTTTATTTTTCCAGCACTTAAGAAATATAATCTTGCAAATCTGAAAATGCTGCAATTTTTTTTACACCCATTCAAAACTGAATACAACATTACAATTAAAATCTAAAGTAGAATACCAATCATAGCTAAGATGGCAAAAAATGTAGAAATATATATGATCTCCAACAAAATGTACAGTGGTGTTACAGTATTTTTTCACAGAGCCACTTCATAGAAAATATACACGGACAATCATTCCAAGTCCTGCGGTCTTCAGCTCTTATATGCACACAATCTTCATCAAGATGCGGTGCGCCTGCATTATTGGGTTCATTTGTCGCCCAGTTCCTGGTAGGACAGTGAACAAAAGACTTGTATAAGGAGGTTATAGTAAAATTGGAGGAGGGTGATGAATCCATCTGAGGAATCTGAACTATGACCCCACTGACTCTACAGCTCCATGGAGAAATGTAGCATTTGTCAATCTCACTGCACTGATCAGCTTAGTTTTCCAGCAGCAGGCAAAGGTTTTTTTAGGATAGGTTCATGGTTGGAATAAGCCTACACAGAGTACACAGTCTGACATACCAGTTCAGAAGGATATTAATGTCTTAAATGTGCAAGTTTTTCTCATTAAATATGCCATTATAGCAGTGAGGTGGTGCAGTGGTAAGCACTGATGCCCAGGTTTAAATCTACCGGCCATCTGCGTCCTGTTTATCTGCAGTTTGCATGTTCTCCCTGAACCTTTGTGGGTTCCCTCCTGGTACTCCAGCTTCCTCCCAAAATCCAAAAACACATTTGTTATGTTAACAGTTGAGAAAATGGATAACTGGAAGTATTTGTCATGAAATGTTTACAAGGTCATAACTGAGTTCTTCTGCCACCATGTGCCTAAAAAAGTCAGTAGCATCCATCTTTAACCTTTTTTCTTTAGTTTGGCTCAACCCACTGACATGTAAGCTCACTGATGAGGTTGGTTCTGTATGCTTCTATGTTCATGAGAAACATCTGCTGGAAATTCAATAAGAGTAACAAAATGAACCAGAGTGAAGACTTACGACAGAATCAGTGGAGTTCCATCCACCCATTTCCACTGTCCTTCCTGTTCTTTTTCATTCAAACCAATCCAAGAGTTACCCTTGATCATTGCTGAGAGGAAGGTCTGTTTAACATAAAAGAAACATTTTATTGCATTTTTTTTTTCCAACCAGAATTCAGGAAGTGTTGTTTATATCAGTTTTGTCAATACATAGCTATTTAGTAAATCCAAAGAATATCACTAATTAAAATGCAGTTTTCTTAATTTCTTTGAGACAACAAAGTAAAAATTTTCCTCCAGTACAATACATCCTATCATAAATACTAACAGAGTACAATGCACAGGTCACCATACAGTGCGGCATTTACCAAGGAGATACTCTGTCTCCTCTGCATCGGTCTCTACTTGCAATAGCAGTTGCTTCTTGCAGATGTTGGAACACTGAGCTACGAGTTGTTTCAATGTCTGTCTGGATGTTGGGTGTCAAAGAATCCATAAGTGCCACATCCTCCTCATGTAAACCCTTTTACTTGGATTACGTATGTAGTAGCATTCCCACAGTTCCTGATTCTCATCTTGTGTCCACTTATGCCGTCTTCCAGTAGCCCACTCATTATAAGTATGCTCTAGTTCTTCAACAGCTGAGGGGGACCTTGTTAATTGAGGTGATGTCCAAGCTGGTATGGCTTCAATCATAAATCTCTTGCTTGCAGATCAAGGCACACTTTGGTAGCATGGGGGGACATGGCCTGGGAACCCTTAATGGATGTGACAAAATGTTCCAAAGACAGACAGACACACACACACACACACACACACTGTACCTGTTCTCCAGGGCTATCAATCACCACCAGATCTGCTCCTCTGTCTCTGCAGTCTTTTCTGCCTGCATCCCAGGAACCAGAGCTTTCAGACAGCAGATAACAGCTAGAGCTGAATTTTGTCCATCCTGTAGGACACATTTTCTCTGAAAGAAACATCAAACAAGAGAAAATTTACAGCAATGAATAACTTTACTGATGGAATCTCTGTTTAATTTACTGTCCTATATATTTTAGTCTATAATGGGTATAATAGGCTATTTACTTTCTTATATTTGTTTGGTTGGTTTGGTTTTATTGCTTTGTTTTTTTAAACATGCTGGCAGTTCTAATATTTAAATATGTTAGAACTGATATAACTGATCAATTATACCATCAGCACATTTCCTGCTGGAGAATCAAGATCAGATTAAAGCTGCAAGCAGTGATGAGAGGGTCCTGCATTCGGGCGCACATCAAGGCAGAGGCTGATCAGGTGTTATGTCACTCAGATACTGAATGCCTTCTTTGCCCATTAGCTGCAGATATCAATTACATCCCTCCATATACATTTTGTTTTGATTCTGTAGGGGGCGCTATCATGCTAATTTCCATTTTTTTCTGCATTACACATGGTAAGTGATTCAACTTTGAGGCCAATCAGACAAAGTATGTGCGAGTGATTACACGTAAGGTTTTGTGACTAAAAACTAAAACAAAACCCAATATTGGAGCATTTCTACGGCATTTACATTTAATGTTCTACAAAACTGTCGACAACTTTTGATGGCTCACTTTTTTAGATAATGTTGAGCAATTTTAATCTCACTGAGCTGAACGCCCTAGGACAGGATTGGTAAAATATGAGGACTGAAAATGGCAAAAATGGACCAGAAATCACACTTTAAATTCAAAATGGCTGACTTCCTGTTGGGTTTGGGTATGGCTCCAAGAGACATTTTTGCTTGCCTCAGGATGTTACATGAGCCTTTCAGATACATATCTGCATATCCCTGGTTATACACTTCCTGTTTTATTTTTGTCAGCTCTTGTTCCGTGTGTGTGTGTGTGTGTGTGTGTGTGTATTTGTGTGTGTATGTGGGTATGTGTTTAGTTTCACTTCCCACTTGTCTCATCAGTGTCATTTAGTCCAGCTGTTCTTCCCAGATGTGTCCACTCCCTCCTTGGTACCCCTTGTATTTACTGTCCATGTTTTCTCCTGCTCTTCTCATGTCCTCGTCATCAGTTCCCTCTGTGTGTGACATCGGTTCAAGTTTCTAGTGTTGAGATTCTAGTTAACTAGAGTTGCAGCAAATGAAGCTGCTCTGCAAGTTCTGCTTGAACAAGAAACTCATATGAAGGAAATTGAAAGACAAGAAGGAGAAATAGCACAAAGCCGGAGAGCTCTGGAAGCTAAACGCAGAGAAGTGGAGCGACTTGAGACAGTAAAAAAGCTAAATGCAGCAAGGGCTCGTCAGCAGGTGTATGAACAAGGTGAATGCTCAGATGAAGAAATATACAGCCTACTTCATCACAGCTCTGACAAGAAATATGAAGTCAAGTCTGGAAACAATGACTCACATTTAAACCAGTGTCCTACCCCACAAAATGTGACACTTCAACAAGAAGTGAACACGACAGATCTGGCTAAGGCATTTGCAGAGTCTCTTAGTGTAAGTCGTCTTCCAGCACCAGAGCCAACAATATTCAGCGGCGATCCTATTAGACATAATGATTGGAAGATTTCCTTACAGACTCTAATCGGCAGGAAAAATATACCAGTTGAAGAGAAGACTTATTATCTGAAAAAGTATGTAAGTGGACCTGCAAAGAAGGCAATAGAAGGCTACTTTCTGCTTGGCACAGAATCAGCATATTATGCAGCATGGACAGTTCTCGAAGACAGGTAGCCAAGGCCTACATAGATGAACTCGATGCATGGCCCAAGATAAGCTCTAAGAGCAGTATGGAACTTCAAGCGTTTACTGACTTCCTTTGCTGCTGCAAGACAGCCATGTCACAAATGAAGGGCCTTGAAGTGCTCAGTGACTGCAAAGAAAACCAAAGGATGCTTGCAAAACTCCCAGATTGGCTCATTTCACGGTGGAACAGAAAGGTTATGGAAGTGCAAGAGGAGAGCCACACCTTTCCAACCTTCAGCCAATTTGTGGATTTCATCTCACGAGAAGCCAAAATTGCCTGTAATCCCATAACATCTCCTTTTGCTCTGAAACCAAGTGAAATTGAAGGAGCAAAAACACCAAAGAACAGAAGCCATGGAGCGAAGGTACTGGCAACTAACTCAAATGAAAGATCTGTCAGTACTAGTTGTATGTACTGTGAGAAGTCAGGTCATAGCCTACTTAAGTGTAGGAAGTTCATGAGTGAGAGCATTGATGAGAGGCTAAACTTTGCTCAAGACAAGCAGTTATGTTTTGGCTGCATGAAGTCTGGTCACCGTTCTAAGGATTTTGAGAGCAGAGCAATCTGTGATACATGTGATAAAAAACATCCAACATGTCTTCATGACAATCGTGCCAGAAAAGAAAGAACAATGAGAAATCAAACCAACAGTGACAGGACGAGACAAGGAAACCCAGATGCTTCACAAGACAACAATTTCACACCCACAAGAAGTGAAGCAACATCTAACAGAGTTGCACAGAATATTGATGAGACTCACACATTCTCCATTGTTCCAGTGTGGATGTCAGCTGAAGGTGAGCCAGAGCGTGAAGTTCTCGTGTACACGCTCCTTGATACGCAGAGCTACATAACCTTTATTCTTGAAGAAACGGCACGAGCTCTGCATAGGCTTACCACCATGTCTTCAAGAAACACAGCTGTGTCCTGTTTCAAGGCTCTCAGGGTTACAAGTAAGAGGGTTTTACTCAAATAAGACAAATTCCCTATCTGTAACATATGCAAGAGACTTCATACCTTCAAACCGAGATCACATTCCAGCCCCTGAAACAGCCAAGGCATGGCCTCATCTCAAATGCATTGCAGATGAGATTGCTCCACTACAAAGCTGTGATACTGGCCTGCTGATCGGCTACAACTGCCCCCAAGCACTTGTTCCTCGTGAAGTTGTGTCAGGAAGTGAAAATCAGCCATTTGCACAAAAGACTGATCTGAGATGGAGCATTGTGGGTTATGGCAATCCATGTATTGATTATGGAGATGCCTTCGGACTGAGTCATCAAGTCATTGTGAAGGAAGTGGTGTCTGATGTTCAACCCTCTTCAAACATCACCAACAAGGTTCGCTATGTCTACAGAACTCAGATAAGGGAAACAATCTCTCCTACAGAGGTCTTAAAAATGTTGGAATCTGACTTTGTTGAGAAGGCTTCAGAAGTTGCAAAGGTCTCTCAAGAAGATCTCAGCTTTCTAGCAAAGATAAAGAAAGGCATTAGGCACAAGGAGGATGGTCATTTTGAGATGCCACTCCCATTCAAGAGTGAAAGGCCTAACCTGCCAGATAACAAGGCATGTGCTATTCATTCTCTCAAATGTTTAGAGAGGAGGCTGAAGAGGATCTTGTGGAAAAACTATATTACTATAAAAATCTCAATTGTACTGATGCATTTCTCCCACAGCAAGTTAAGGCAGCAGGATACTCGTCTCTCTCTTTTTTTTTCTTTTCATTTTGCCCCCTTCTCTGTCTCACTGAGCTCAGGAATACCCTTCTTTGTTCCAGTGTTTCTGTCTTTATCCCATCTCTTCCTCTGTCTGGGGCAGCATCATGGTGTTCCCAATATTGCCTTGCTGTCTCTGCTCCACCTGGACTCATTGCTCTACCAATGATCGACCCTTTTTAGCAGAATGAGTCTTATTTGAGAAAAAAAAAAGTTCAAAGAACTCTTAAAAAATATGGAAAAAATAAAATAAAATCTCAACTATACAATACAAAGTCCACCCTGTCATGCAGGGTTTGGTGACAGGGTGGACATTTTTGGATTAAGTAAGTATCTAAGAAGCACATGGTGGACCATCAGCTAGCAAAGTTATTGGTTGTTGAAGGAGACCACATGCTGCTTTCTAAATATATTTTGACTTTCTGAAAACTTTTTCTATTAATCAGCTTTTCCTCTGACAGGGTGGACATGTTAAGGTTGACAACATCTAACTACAAAAATAATGACATGAAAATTAGGAAATATAAGTGTAGCTACTCACTGTAGCTGCAGCAGTTGTTTCAACTTCCAATGAAGAAAGACAGATTCAGGGTGTTGATGCTACTGATTTCATTAGTTGGTTTCTTAAAGGGGCAATTACTCCATGATGACAGGGTGGACAGTAGTTTTAGGGACGTGCACAAAATGTTAAATAAAATAATAAAAATAGAGACAAAAAAAATCAAAATGGTTTGTTTTACCCAAGAATTTGGTAAGAGTAATAAGAACATTTAAAAAGTATTTTCATTTTCTGCCATTCACTGCCTTATTACACAGCTTGAAAGGAGCAGACCAGCGTGTGGTGTTAGGATTATTCTGTAAACTTTCTTCTGTTTACATTGAATTATCATATCTTCTGTTTTCATAAGTTTTATATTACACTGTTTTATTTTGAAGTCTACAGGAAATACATTCATACACATTCTT
Organism: Pterophyllum scalare; assembly: GCA_024447675.2. NCBI lineage: Eukaryota > Metazoa > Chordata > Actinopteri > Cichliformes > Cichlidae > Pterophyllum > Pterophyllum scalare. Next base: position 86,864 of record JAMQGT020014992.1, read on the forward strand.
ATATAAGATACAGACCCTCTGTCATGGTCCTGGGCCGGTGGCCCAGTGTTTTGAGTTCTATGGTTGGTGTTCCCTTTTGTATTTCTGTTTATTTTCTGGTCCCTGGTGTTTCCCTGTGTCATGTTCTGCGTGTTCCTGGTCCTGTCCCTTCCTGTTTTATTTTGATAGTCTTGTGTTCCCTAGGTCTTGTGTTTGGCTTTGCTTCCCCTGTTGTTTATTTCATTTGTTTCATCTGCTCATTGCACCCTCCCAGAGTTCTGCGTTGGGGTCCTCCTTCCTGCCTGCACAGCAGCTCTCCCACATGACACCCTCACGTAGGCTGCGTATACAAATGTAACTTACAGACATTCCACAGAATGCTTACTACCATATATGGTAAGGAAAGAGCCAAGAATGCTGTTTATTGCATGTTGTAAACTGAGTTTTATGTAACCCACGTGACTTTATTGTGAAGGTCTGAAATAAAAGCGGAACAAGGAGGTTGATCCGTAGGAGACCACTTCCTCTTCGCTCAGTGAAAGGTCACGACCCTGAGCTCAGAGGATGGGATTTTCCTCCTTGCGCAAGTAAAACTAAGGAAGCTGTTGGTGTATTTGTTCACTGTTAATTTTGAATGATTTGAACCTATCAGTGGGACATAGTAAAAACAGATACATCCAACCAAAGAAAATGGTATAAAATTATTGAAATTCATTTTAAGAAACTTGTTCTTGTACTGACTTGTGTGTCCGTGTATCCACATTTGTAATAATATTGTAATATGTTAATAGTAATTTATTGATTCTGATGAGGACACCAAAAGGTACTTTATACCGATATTGACCCTGGGTTCCTAATCCTGCCTGCTACACTGTCTGTGATGATATGCGGTCTTTTTAGTTAAAAAGAAAGTAAAATAGTGGTTATCTATGATGTTACTCCTCTTCTTGATGACATCAGTGACTTCCCTCTATCAATGAGCCACAGCCACATGTTAGGGGTGGGGAGGGTGTGTCATTTATTTGTTTTGTTTCATTTCTTTTGTCTTTAACAAGCAAAAAAAAACACAAAAAAAACAAGCTGGTATTTGGGCTGCATTCAAAAAATTTTAGAAGTATGTTTTTAGAAGTAAATTTGCAATGTGAGAGTTATGTCAAAATTTAGAGAATAAAGTCGTCTAGTCCACATACCTGTTACTACATTGTTGTTGTTGTTCATTGTTACTAAAACCATGTATGATTTCATTAATTTACACAAGGCCTTTTGGAAGAGGCAGCCATGCACTAACAGCAGCAGTTTGACTGAAAATGACAAAAGCAGTATTTCAACTTTTCTCCCCAAAATTTCAACTTTGTTGCTGAAATTTCAACTTTAAATGTAAAAATGTAAAAAAAAATTTAAAAAAGTAAAGAAAAATTCTAAAAATAAATTTTGGTCCACTCTTTGATTCATCAAGTTTAGAAATTAGTGTTTACCATGAAAGAAATTTTCCAAAAGTATAAAGTTAGACATTTCAGCATGTTTGTGTTACCCATTGTTTCGACCTTTTCTGTAGAATGACCTTTTGCGTCTTTTACTCATTTGATCATCTCAGTAACTGCAGTAAATCATTTATTTGTGGAAACCATCTTTCATTGCTTTGAAACTAATGGACATAATGTGACCACCAGCTGCAACCAAGTAATAGCAGGAACAACAGTCAGCAGCTATTCAGTCCAAAGAAGAAGAGTATAAGATATAGAGTAGTGGTTTACAGTCATAAGTCTTTTTATGATTGATTTAACTTTGATAACTTCTGACTGATTTCTGTTCATTAAGGTATAAAGAGACAAGGATCTAATCACAATGCCTGGAAACTGAATCACTGCATTTGAGTAAAAACTTTTACAAAGATACACAACTAATAAACCTCAACAGGAAACACAAGGACTCACTCTGTTTGGACAAACTCTGAAGCCTTTCCAGTTCATTGGTCGTCTCAGTGAGGTTGGCACGTAGCAGGTCTCTCTCTTCAGTCATGGAGGAAAGTTTGCTGCTCATAGTGGAAAGATTTGCTTTCAGATGGTCTCTCTCTTCAGTCATGGAGGAAAAATTGCTGCTCGTGGCAGAGAGATCTGCAGCTGAATCACGTACTAAAATAAATGGAGATGCATGAGACAAAAAAAACCCTCATACATACCTAAACTGTTTGTGGTTTATTTTACACCAAAACCAAAATATTCCAATTTCACCTGTAGTCAATGAAAATGTTAATTAAACTAATTTTATGCTAATGCATGTGAGAGTGTGTCACAGTTCATTCAAAATGATCTGACAGCATCCAAAATAATTGTCAGTCTGTTCATATGTGGGCTGATTAGTTTTGGAGATAATATTTATGAAGAACCAGACTCACAGTGTACACCAGTGGTGATGAGTCCAATCAGCAGGAACACACACAGCAGGCCCAGAGACAGAACAACACCTGAACTGAAACTCCTATTAAAGCTGCTTGGACCTGAAAAGAGAAATAAACACAGTAACTAATAAAAGTAAAACAGTAATTGCCTAATGTTGAAATAGTCGTCTTCTTCTTCTTCTGTTACTTCGTTCTTACCTGTGTGATTTATTGGGTCTTTAGGTTTGTCATAATCAACATTGAGATAAATTTCTTCCATTATTTGTTGGAATGCCAATTATTCAGAGACCATCAGCTCTGTAGCACAGGACCTGCACACTCTGAAACTGTCATTGGTTTCAATTTCTTCTCTTTTCAGCTGTAGAGCTTAGCACAGCAATAACTGGGTAATTTTTTTTTCTGAGGAACTTTAAATTTTCAGTTCTCTATTAAAAGCCAAATGTAAAAGATAGAACTTTCAGTTCTTAAATACTGACCAATAAAACCAAAGGGTCCCAAATCCAATGTTTATACCTCAGAGTGACTTAGCTGTAATTTTTCTTCAAAACACAAAGTGAAGTAAAAGTAAAAACAATTTAAACACCGTGTATAACAGGAAATGGTACAAGGACAACACACTTTTGTGTTTATATTTATTTACATAACACAAACTGGCATAGTCCTGGGCTGTGTTTTTGTGTTTGTTGTTTAATGTTTGTCAAGTTCTTATGTCTTAGTCTTGATCTTTGTTTCCACTTCTTATCTTATTTATACCTAGTGTGTATATATTGTCTGCATCCTGGTCAGTTCTTTGCCATGTCGTTGGTGTTATGTTGGAGTGCTTGTGTGTTCTTGTATTGCCTCGCTTTTTTTTGGTTTATGCTTTACGTCTGGCTCCCACAAAGATTTTTGTGTTTTGGTTTTTGTTACTCAATAAACATCTTTTAAGTTATGTCTGTTTCTGGAGTCCTGCATCTGGGTCCATCTCCACCTGTCACACTGCCCACCATGACAAGAACAATACTTTTAAATATTTGCTTGTAATTTTTGAGGCAGGCTACACCCAGGAAAGTCACCAGCTCATCACAGAGGAACAGGAAAGCCACTCGTGTTTACATTCTGCTGCAGTGAATAGGGTGGGGCAGAAAGAGAGAACTGTGGCTTATTTAATTCCCACACTGCATAAGGAGCACAGAAATCATCCATGTCATGCTGAGTTTGTTTAGAGAAAAGCAAATATGCTTGTTTTTATATTCTACTGTTTCTGTCTTTCTGTGGTGCCATCATAAACTGTGACAAAAAAGGGAAGCCGGGCGAGGTGATATCTTAAAAAATTATAACTTAAAAAAAGAAAATAAAATGTTTGTTAGTAGGTCAGTATGCTTGCATGGGTGTCCGGCAGAGTATGTGGAAATCATGGTGTCGCTAAGCTGGTCCAAGTCAGTAGTCTGATGTCAGTCAGTCCACAGAGAGCCACAGAGAGAGAGTGACTGCAGAAAGGAAGGAGAAGAGTCCTATCGAAAAAATTCAAACCGTTTCTGAAAGCTGAGAAGTTATGCTTTACACCCTATATAGGTCCACGAATGGTGGCACATTGAAGTTAATGGGCCACCAGCCTGTGGTAAATAAAGGGTTAAAAATAGAAAGGGTGTCTGTCTCCTGAATCCAAATTGTGAGCTGGTTCCACAGAAGAGGGGCCTGAAAGTTGAAGTCTCTGCCTCCCATTCTACTCTTAAGTATCCCAGCAAAGTGTTCTACTGGGGTGATAAAATACTATGAGGTCTTTCAGAAAGGATGAATATTCAAGATCTTGTGAGGAGAATATTAAATTCAATTCAATACATGTAAGTGCAGGTATTATACAGGGATGTACCATGTAAGTAAATCCAAGTTCTGTATAATTTCCAGGACTAAGACCATCATTTCTGGGATTAAGGTTGTAAGTACACAAATTTTACGTGGATGTATGCTGTAAGCAAATTTAATTTCTGGGTAATTTCCAGGACTAAGGCTGTCAGTTCTGGGACTGAGGCCTTAGGTGTTACGTGGAGGAGAGGGAGATCCTTTAACTGCAGGGCCTGCAGTTGCCACAACAAGCAACATCTGTAGCCCAGACAGTGACCAGTAGTCCTTAAACACTTATTTTGCATACATGCATCAGCAGTACTGGAGGATGAGACTCAGGGGACCAATTTGCATACTGTTGGATTAATCACTTTATAGAAACATAAATTTTTATTTTGGTAATTACTAATACTGTTAGTTTAGGGCAGCTGTGGCACAAATCTTACATTGGGTGAGGTTCCAAGAAATTTGGACATCATTTTCAAGGTTTTCAAGGGAAGACTAGTAATAGGTTTGTGATTAGAGGCCTTACTTATTGTTTTCTTGAATAAGTGATTTGGAGAGGAGGCAGGCAGGTAGGATTCCAGTGAGGAAACAGGAGATTTGGTGAAGACTAGGCAGGCAGGTAAGTTGCAGCCTTTTTTTTGCAACCGATTGTTTGGTTCAGGTAAGTTGAATTGTTTGGTCCTTAAATACCATGAGCTGATTAGTCCATGAGCAGCAGCTGTGGAGAGAAAGCCCGGGAAAAGACAACTCCATCTGCAGGAAGACTTAAGAGGAAGTGTTGGCTCACATCTCCACCTGAGACCAAGAGAAATAGAAGGAGAAAAGAAAATAAACAGCAGAAACACCCAAACCTGCCTGGACCTGTCACAGCTGGTGCAGGCAAGGCAGGGAGGACCCCAGAGCAGGACGCGGGCAAGAGCGGATGATGTTTGACACTTTATTTGAAGAGGCTGGGCAGGGCCAGCTACACCAAACTAAACTCAAAAACTTGAACACTCAAAAACTTCAAAAAACAGAACACACAGCTGACATCACCTAGATGAACAGACGAGGACCCGAACAAAGAACAAAGGAAAACCAAGGGCTTAAATACACATGAGGAACTGACGAGGGAATAGAAAACAGGAGGGAACACAGGTGAACCAAATTAACCTAATGTCACAGGGGGAAGTAAAACTAAACACAAAGCACAGGGAACACGAGACTATCAAAAGAAAACAGGAAGTGGCTCAGAGGGAAACAGAGACGCAGACCTAAATACAACACATAAGACACTGGGCCACCAGCCCAGGACCATGACAGGACCAAATAAAAAGAATAAAAAGAACATATAAGCACATACAGTGGGTGAAATAATTAATTGATACCCTGCTGAATTTCTGTTTGATCACTCGAAGAAATGAACAGTCGCTAATTTTTATGGTAGTTTAATTTTATTAGAGAAACTGAATATCAACCAAGTATCCAGAAAAGACACATTACATAAAGTTGCAAATTGATTCACATTTCATTCAGTGAAATAAGTTCAGTTCCTTCCAACCAAACCAGACTCTCACAGACTGGCTGTATACCCATGTGGCACAAAGATCATAATCAATAATTCAATAAGTCAATTACAGATACTCCTACTCTCAACTTGTTATGTGTATAAAGCACACCTGTCCACAGAATCAATTTCTCCCACTCCAACCTCTCCACCACCATGGGCGAGACCAAAAAGCTGTCAAAAGATGTCAGAGACAAGATTGTAGACCTGCTGGAATGGGCTACAAGACCATCAGCAAGAAGCTTGGTGAGAAGGTGGCAGTTGCTGGTGCGATTATTCAGAAATGGAATATAAAATGACCGCTATTTCTTTGTAAGTGAGCAAACTCACAAATTCAACAGAGGATCAAATAATAATTTCCCCTACTGAAAATATATTCCCAAAAGCATGTAGGAAAAACATTTCATCAATGCAAGAGGAGTGCTGGGGACTCAAATGAAGGACACAGAAGGCAGAGTATTCAACTGGGGAGCGAGCTTTACTCCAATTCCAAGAGGGTTCCCTCTTGGAATTGGAGGTCTCTCTCTCGGAGCTGAAAAAAATCTGAAAAGCAGGAACAAACAAGGCTCCATGGTAGAATGGTAAAATTTGCTTAGCAAGGTACCTAAACGAGAGAAGGGTCCCACGAAAAGCTACATGCCAGCTACAAAAAAGCTAATCAAATTCTCTAAATATGAAGGAAATAAGCTTCAATGATTCCTTCATTACCTCCATTCACATAAGATACCCTGGACCTTCAGACAGAAGGCAGGCAATGCTATCCCATAATTTATAGTTAAACACCATCTGACCAGTTATGAAAACAGTCAACAGCACTGATAAAGTGGCACAGAGAACAGAAATTCTTATAAGCACTCTACATCAAGATGATTATGAGCTATATGGGGAAAGTGGGTTTAATTTACAGCATAACACAACATGTCAACATGGCTTTACAAAGTATAAAACACTACTGAGCAGAATGTAGTATAAGGTGCAACAGCCAAAATGTAACTGTCGCCATATGAGGATGTAAGTTCATTTTTACTTTGGCTCATCTTGGATAAGTGATGGTCAGCCTTTACATTTTTGACCAGTGGTTCATTTACATGATCTGCATGAAAATAACACAATAAGAATAAGTTGGGTTTAAGTAAGATGCACATTCTGTAGTTCATCTGAAAATTGTAGTTTCAATATGGCAGCCATCACACTGTTAAGAAGTCTAGTGTAAATGTAACCAGATACTCTGCCCATCGCCCTTCTCTTCTCCTTAGTCCTTATGAAGTCACACCTTTATTTATTTGTTTATTATTCATTTAATTGGTGTTTATGAACCACCAATTTTGCCATCTCACTATATACAGTGGTATCATGAAGACAAAAAGAATATAACGTGGCATACGTGTCTGTGTTAATAATAATAATAATATCACAAGAAATAAAACTCACAATCTAATTGAATTCAAAAAACAACAAACAAAAATCAAATCTTCAAGCACTAGAAGAACAATAAAAACCAAAGAGAAAACTCAAACTTAATCAATTATATTTAGCCATGCTGGTGTTTTATAATAATTTCCCTCTGACAGTCTCCACTGAAGTAAAAATGTACAAAAAAATTATCCAAGTTTGTTGCTGTAATAATCCTGATCATGACAGAATGAAACAATCATATTACAATCAGAGCTAAAACTGCGAAAACATTTGTGAATAGATCATCTTCAAGAAAGTGTGAAGTGGCTTTATGGTGTTTTTTCACAGATCCACTTCAAAGAAGTTGAACATGAAAGATCATTCCAGAACATGATGTCTTTGATATGGGTGCAGTCTTCTTCCCCCTGCTTTGGATGTCTACCACCATTATCAGGTTGATTTTTCGCCCAGTTCCTAGCAGGTCAGTGACAATTTTTTATTAGTAGTAAAAAAATTGTGTGTGTGTGTGTGTGTATGGTGGTGGTGGTGGGGCATTTGATAACATTTCAGGAGCTTTTATGAACCAAATGTCAGATAGTGATGAGGATGAAAACCAATTAATCTTTTTTACAAGACATAGTGTTTGTTAAACACACCTACACAAATTATACAGATGGTCAAACACATCAGTTCAGATTGCAAGGTTATCATGATTTATATAAGTTTTTCTGCTCCCATGTGGCCAACATAAGTCATTAGCATACCTTTAATCTTGTGCCCTTACAGTTTGGCCTTGCAACCTACTGACATGGAAGTTCATTTATGTGGTTAGGTCTATATGCATCTATGGGTTTAACAAATATCTTTAGGAAATGTAATGAGAGTAATAAACTGAACCAAAGTGAAGACTTACTTCAGAGTCAGTGGAGTTCCATCAACCCATTTCCATGTTCCCTCCGTTTCTTTGTCATTTAACCCAATCCAGGTGTATTCCTTGGTGACCGTAGAGAGAAAGGTCTGTTTAACAAGAAAAAACACAGTCTTTTTATTGTATTTTTTTCTATTTCTTTTTCCTCATGGTGATATCAGAAAAGTTAAACATGGAAAAAAAATTTTTTTTTACTTTTGAACCAGAATTTTAGTCTGTGCAGTTCATTCCAATTTTATCTAAGCATCTATTTAAAAAACGTTTTCTCAACTGTTTTAATGCATTTGTTCGTGCTGTAACTCACTCTAACCTTTAATACATCTGACATCTGTTTTGTTTTTTTTGTTTGTTTTGTTGTTTGTTTTGTTTTTCACCAGTGATTTCATCATCAGTTATTGCCACCAAAATCTGTTGATAATGTCTAAACAAGAGTGGTCAAAATGTTAATATTTTCTGTCACTGAATTCCTACAAGTGTCTCCTAATTTCACGAATGCCCGACACATTTTCACCTACATTAAATAACTGCTGCACCAGACTTTTTTTTTTCTGAGGATTAGAATCACAAAAAAATTATGTTGCTAATTATTGTTGTTGCCCACGCAGACATAATAATAGTTGTGTCAGGGTTTTATATCCAGATATGTGTTGATTAGATGCTACAAGGTTCAAAGAAACAATTTTTGTTCAAAACTGAGCAAAGTTATTCACATGAAAAATTTGTTTGAATTCCAACAATTATTTCCAAACACAATAACACACATATGCATACACACTGTACCTGTTCTTCAGAGCTGTCAATCACAACCAGATCTGCTTCTCTGTCTCTGCAGTACTGTCTGGCTGCATCCCAGGAATCAGACATTTCAGACAGGAGATAGCAGCTACAGCCGAACTTCCTCCATCTTGCAGAACACGCTTTGTCTGGAAGAAATTACATGCAAGTAATATTTCAGCAAGTTATTGAATGACCCTTTAAGAACCCAGTAACAATGCTCATTTGATCTGTTTAATTAACTGGACTCCTCCAAAGACTTAATCACATAGGTCTATGCATTCTTGCTAAATGTTGTTACGTTGTCGTTACATGTCTTCTTCACACACTGGGTGTATGAAGGCTCAGTGAAGGCTCGGGAGGTAGCGCAGTTCACCTGCATGCCAAAGTATCCTTGAGCAAGATACTGAACCCCAAGTTGCTCTCCGACATAAGTGTTGGAGTATGAATGAGTGTGTGTGAATGGCAGACAGTAAGCACTTAGCTTAGTTACAGATGGAAGTACTTGTGAGTGAAAGAAAACAACTTTCTACTGTATAAAACAGCAGCGCTTGTTCCTGCAGTCACCATTAAAACCTTTACTGGAAAAAAGCTGGAGGGAGTCATCAAGCCACCTGTTCAACAAGCTCCAACATGAAGATAAGTGAACTTTGTAGCTGCTTCAATCCACCACAGTTAGTTTTACAGGCATCCGATTCTGTTGCAACAATGCCTGCAGCAAGTAGGAGTGAGTCTAAAGGGGGGCATGGAGTTTACAAGACCACATTTATTTCAAGGCTTTAGTAACATTATTTTGCTGATTCAGATTAACACAAGGCAGCATGGTGGCGCGGTTGTTAGCACTGCTGCCTCACAGTTAGAATACCATCTGGAAGTTGGTTCGATTCCACCCAGGCCCCCCTCTCTCTGTGTGGAGTTTGCATGTGTAGGTTTCATCCCAAAGACGTGCACTTACTGGGGTTAGGTTAACTAGAAACTCTAAATTGCCCATAGGTGTGGATGTTGTCTGTCTCTCTGTGTTAGGCTGGTGACCTGTACAGGGTGTACCCTGCCTCCTGCCCTATGTCAGCTGCGTTAGGCTCCAGCACCCCCATGACCCTGAACAGAATAAGTGGATGGATGGAGATTAATATAATAATATTTATTATTATTACTGTATTTAAAAAAGTTCCACAGTAAAACTCTGAGCCACTGACCCAGTGCTGATAGGCAAGACACTGAATTATTATTATGAACAATTATTATTAACATCTACATCACCAGAACATCTTTTATCTGCAGCAGGAAACAACAACGCACAGGGCAAACATCCAAGAGCACTGATATACTTACTTTTGATCACTGCAGCCGTCAAATGCTTACACAATAGTTGATATAAATACATATGACTGATGATTAAAGTTTTATTTCTTAAATTTCTGTTAAGTCAGATATGAGAAGAAAATCAAAAAAAAATTCCATCATTTGCTGGGAAACGGAATAATAGTAAAAAAAAAAATTAAATGAACAAAAGACACAACAGCCACAAGAACTCACTCTGATTGGCCAAACACAGCAGCCTTTTCAGCTCTTTGGTCTTTTCAGTCAGCAGGTCTCTCTCCTCAGTCATGGAGGAAAGTTGGTTACTCAAAGCAGAAAGACTTGCATTTAGAAGGTCTCTCTCCTCAGTCATGGAGGAAAGTTGGTTACTCAAAGCAGAGAGAAGTTCAGCTGAATCATGTGAGGAGCCAAGGTCTAAAATCAAGTTTTTGAGACACAAAAGACCTCATACATTCATTCCGAGATTGTTTCTGAGTTTTTTTTATACAGAAAGAAAAATATTTTAAAAATATTTTTAAAAACTCACAGTAGACACCGAGAGTGATCAGTCCAACCAGCAGGAAAACACTCAGGAGGCCCAGAGAGAGAATAAGAACTAAATAGAAATTCTTCTTAGAGCTCCTTCCACCTGAAATAGAGGGAACCCAATAAAATGTACAACAGTAATAACAGATGTTAAAATAATTTTCTTCCTATTTGTGTCATTATTTTCTTACCTGTGTGATTTGTTGAAGGTGTTGAGTTGTCATATTTGAAATTTTTAGCATTGACATAAATTTCCTCCATTTCACTTTAGGATGTGGATTCTTTCTGAGAGCTCTCCTCTGCAGCACAGCAAGCTTAAAAGTGTCTCTGGCTTCAGTTCACTTTTTTTAGGTTCAGAGGAAGTCACACATTTCAGATGTGGTTTGTACAGCTGTATCACCACTGAAACTATAACTCAAGCTATGCCCATCATAGTTGTCATGTTACAGGTTACAAAAGTCAAACTTATTTTCACAGTTAAATTATCCTTTATTTTTAAACAGGAAAAAATTCAGCATTGATGTTTATTTCCTAAATTGTCTGAATTAATGCAGATTAATTCTGAAAGCTCAGCTCTGCAGCACGGGACAGTTTGAATGCATCACTGGCTTCAATTTATTCTTTTAAGTTCCACACACAGTCACACTTTTCAGATGTGCTGTGTGCAGCTATGCCACCACTGAAAGTGAACATGTTCTCAAGCTATATATGTACAGGGGTTGGACAATGAAACTGAAACACCTGTCATTTTAGTGTGGGAGGTTTCATAGATAAATTGGACCAGCCTGGTGGCCAATCTTCAATAATTGCACACTGCACCAGTAAGAGCAGAGTGTGAAGGTTCAATTAGCAGGGTAAGAGCACAGTTTTGCTCAAAATATTGCAATGCACACAACATTATGGGTGACATACCAGAGTTCAAAAGAGGACAAATTGTTGGTGAACACATCTGTGACCAAGACAGCAAGTCTTTGTGATGTATCAAGAGCCACAGTATCCAGGGTAATGTCAGCATACCACCAAGAAGGACGAACCACATCCAACAGGATTAACTGTGGACGCAAGAGGAAGCTGTCTGAAAGGGATGTTCGGGTGCTAACCCGGATTGTATCCAAAAAACATAAAACCTCGGCTGCCCAAATCACGGCAGAATTAAATGTGCACCTCAACTCTCCTGTTTCCACCAAAACTATCCGTCGGGAGCTCCACAGGGTCAATATACACGGCCGGGCTGCTATAGCCAAACCTTTGGTCACTCGTGCCAATGCCAAACAGCAGTTTCAATGGTGCAAGGAGCGCAAATCTTGGGCTGTGGACAATGTGAAACATGTATTGTTCTCTGATGAGTCCACCTTTACTGTTTTCCCCACATCCGGGAGAGTTACGGTGTGGAGAAGCCCCAAAGAAGTGTACCACCCAGACTGTTGCATGCCCAGAGTGAAGCATGGGGGTGGATCAGTGATGGTTTGGGCTGCCATATCATGGCATTCCCTTGGCCCAATACTTGTGCTAGATGGATGCGTCACTGCCAAGGACTACCGAACCATTCTGGAGGACCATGTGCATCCAAAGGTTCAAACATTGTATCCTGAAGGCGGTGCCGTGTATCAGGATGACAATGCACCAATACCCACAGCAAGACTGGTGAAAGATTGGTTTGATGAACATGAAAGTGAAGTTCAACATCTCCCATGGCCTGCACAGTCACCAGATCTAAATATTATTGAGCCACTTTGGGGTGTTTTGGAGGAGCGAGTCAGGAAACGTTTTCCTCCACCAGCATCACGTCGTGACCTGGCCACTATCCTGCAAGAAGAATGGCTTAAAATCCCTCTGACCACTGTGCAGGACTTGTATATGTCATTCCCAAGATGAATTAACACTGTATTGGCCGCAAAAGGAGGCCCTACACCATACTAATAAATTATTGTGGTCTAGAACCAGGTGTTTCAGTTTCATTGTCCAACCCCTGTATATTAGTTGTGGTAGGTTAAACTGAATCACTCAGTAATGTGATCTGGTTCACTTGAGTGCATAAGATTCATTAGGCTACTCATTTTTATTTTACATTTTAATTTTAATTTTAAATATATTAAATGTGGAACAACAGCTAAATAAATACATAGAATGCCAAACATGCAAAGGGTATACAATACGTTGAACATAAAATAATAAAATACAGACATATAAATAGCAAATAATGCAGTGTGCAAATTAGAATATAGACTAAGATTGAAATTTTAAATAGTTACAAACAAAAACAACTAAGCTGAAAAAAGACTAAATGTGCAAATGACATTAGTATGTGCATAAAATCAGCCACATAATGAACACCAATGTATTCAGGCACTTATTTACTATAATATTTAACTTCTTATTTACTTAAATCACTGACTGGAGTGAAGTCTGTGACCTGGTTCAGCAGAATCAGGGTTAGTAGGTGTTTCCAGTAAGTCTGCTACTCCGCTGTCCGCTCTCAATCTGAGACACAGAGATCTGAATTTCTAATCTATGGGTATTACCCTATTAGATATTTACAGAAACTATTTAAGCTGGTGGAGGAGGTTTGCCTTGCTCTACTTCCTCCTGCTCCAGATGTTGACCCCTGCCATCCTCTGATAACTTGACCAACAGGAAATCCTAGCTAAGTGTAATCAGCAGTCACTTCTGGTAATGACAGTCCTCCTTTATGAACTGGTGTGCTTAGTATGACAACTGGAAAATAGGCCTCAGGGACCTTTTTTTTTTTAATTTAATATTTTTCCACAAGATTTACTTTGCTGTCTCAAAAAAGGAATGTCCACAATTTAAACTTTTAGATGCATAATAGTTTATTTAAGGAGTTTAGCAGCGGCAGAGCAAAATCTCAAAATGCTAAAATGCACATAATAAAATTAATTTAGATTAATTTTAATCAAATTAACCTACACTGTGCAAATGATCAATCTATCATCATTTAAGAGGGAAGAGAAAGTACTGGGTGTTCAGCTGACATAATCCTCTCTGGGCTGTGCTGGAAATAATCAAAAACGCTGAGTTAAGAGTGGTGAGAATGATGCTTCTGATGTGAAAACTGCATAATCACGTCTTCCAAACGAGCTTCACTCAAATTTAGCACAACAGTTCCCTCTAGTGGAAGCTCTTGTTGTTACAACTGTTTAAGAGGTGCTAGATTGATCTTATACACCAAACCAAAATGAGATATAAAGATTTTCAGTTTTAAAGCAAAGTTGCAGTTCATCAAAATTATTTAAAAGTATATTCTCTCTTACAGGACTCTCTACAGTGGACTCTCTACAGTGGACTCTCCACAGTGGACTCTCCACAGTGGACTCTGTACTGGTGCGTTGATACTGTTGCCCTATTGACAGACACCAGTGCATTAAACTGAAGTGACTGAAGTAATGCCACACTGAGACAAAAATGATCCACAGACTTATTTTTTCCAGCACTTAAGAAACCACAGTCTTTGTCTGCTTCCTAATAAGGGACTGTGTTTGATTCTCCTGATTTAAAACTGTCTGCTGACCAAACACAGTAACAATACAGACACAAATACCACAGCTGGCAGTTTTCTGCTTGAATACATCAATATAAGCTTGCAGATCAGATAAGGTTGCAATTTTTTTTACACCCACTCAAAACTGAATAATCTAGAGTAGAACATCAATCATAGCTAAGACTGCAGAACATGTAGAAATATATATGATCTCTGGGATGCCTGGTTGGCTTAGTGGTTGAAGCCAGCAACCATATATGCTTCATTGCGGTGCAGGTTGAAGTCTTCCCACATATCTTTCCCTAATTTCCTGTCTCTCATCTACTGCAAATAAAGCTGCTGTGGCTAGAAAACAAAAGATATATATATATATATATATATATATATATATATATATATATATATGACCTCCAAGGAACTGTACAATGGCATTTTTATGTGTTTTCACAGATCCACTTAAAAGAAGATGCACATGAAATATCATTCCAAGTCCTGTGGTCTTCAGCTCTTAAATGGGCACAATCTTCGTCATGATTCGGTTCTCCTCCATTATTGGGTTCATTTGTCGCCCAGTTCCTGGTAGGACAGTGAACAAAATACTTGTATAAGGAGGTTATAGTAAAACTGGAATATATGGAGTGGGGGTGGGTGATGAATCCATCTGAGCAATCTGAAGTAATACCCCACTGACTCTATAGCTCTTTGAAGACATTTAGCATTTTTTACTCTTACTGCACTCATCAGCTTAATTTTCCAGCAGCAGACAGGATATGATCATGGGTGGAATAAGCCTACACATACTGTAGTACACAGTCTAACACACAAATTTGGATGGCTATTACTGTCTTAAATGTGCATGTTTTTGTCATTAAATATGCCATTGAGGCAGCGAGGTGGTGCAGTGGTTAGCACTGATGTCCAGGTTCAAATCTTAGTCCTTTCTGTGGGCTATTTGCATGTTCTCCTTGTACCTCTGTGGGTTCCCTCCTGGTACTCCAGCTTCCTCCCACAGCCCAAAAACATGTATGTTAGGTTAACAGTTTTGAAAATGGAGAGCTGGAAATATTTGTCATGAAATGTTTACAAGGTCATAACTGAGTTCTTCTGCCCCCATGTGCCTAAAGAAGTCAGTAGCATCCATCTTTAACCTTTCGTCCTTAGTTTGGCTCAACCCACTGACACGTAAGCTCACTGATGAGGTTAGTTCTGTATGATTCTGTGTTCATGAGAAACATCTGCAAGAAATTCAATAAAAGTAACAAAATGAACCAAAGTGAAGACTTACGTCAGAGTCAGTGGAGTTCCATCCACCCATTTCCACTGTCCTTCCTGTTCTATATCATTCAAACCCATCCAAGAGTTACCCTTGATCATTGTTGAGAGGAAGGTCTGTTTAAATTGAAGAAAAAATATTTTCTTTAAGTTTTGAACCAGAATTGTAGTCTGTGCTGTTTATTAACTTACATCTAAACATCTCTTGCAAAACATCCCAAACCAGCACAAACTGGTAATAGGACTGTTTCTTATCTGCCGCATTTCCATTAGGACCTACTCAGCGCGGCTTGACTGGTTTTTATGTAGCTTTTGTCCATGTGAGCACATAAAGCACTTCATAGAACATACTGATTCAGACAAGAACTTTTTCTCTACATCTTAGCTCGTTCTGTCCAATATTCACACTCCAATAAACCCATTAGTAACAACTCAGGGTTCAGTATCTTGCCCAAGGATACTTTCACATGCACACTGGAGACTCCTACCTCTTGGCTACTACAAATGCCAACGAAAGACCCTGTGTATGTTGCATCTCCTGCACTCTTCAGCCTCTTCCTCTATTCTGTTGTCCTTGCTGCACCACCACACTTACTTATTCTTCTTTCTCTTCTTCCATTCACTGGTTGTTTCCTCCATAAAATGTTTATCTGAGTGGATTCTTCTGACATACCAAAGTTCTATATATCTGTCATAAAATACTCTTATTCATGATGATTTTTTTTATAATTACATACTTTATTCGTTTGTGGTAAAACTAAGAATGATTTCTATTTTTGAAGAGTACAACTAATCAGCCAAGAAGGGTTTCATTAAATCCTGCATATAATCACTGAAAACTGTCTGTTGCTAATTGAGTTGTTGTCCACACTGTGATAAAATTATGCAGTATTTGTTTCAGGGTTTTATGTTCAGATATGTGTTGATTAAATGTAAGAGGTTCAAACAAACATTTCATTTTTGTTCAAAACTGGGCAAAGTTAATTACATTACTCATTTACAAACACAATAACACACACATACATATATACTGTACCTGTTCTTCAGGGCTGTCTATCACCACCAGATCTGCTTTTCTATCTCTGCAGTCCTGTCTGGCTGCCTCCCAAGAACCAGAGCTTTCAGACAGGAGATAGCAGCTACAGCTGAAGTTCCTCCATCCTGCAGGACATGTTTTTTCTGGAAGAAATTACAATCAAGTAATATTTCAGCAAGTTAATGAATGATCTCTTAAGAACTCTGTAATTATACTCAATTGATCTCTGTTTTAATTATTTGTGTCCTCCAAAGGCTTGATCACAAAGACCTATGCACACTGGCTGATTGCTTGTCCAGTAATCTTCCACTCCAGCTTATTAATTGATCAAAGACCAAGACAGAGTTTTAATTAATTTAAAAGCCTGACTCTTAGCCTTGTACATTCTAATTGGCAAACCCAAAAAGCTGTTTTATTGCTGACCTTACCAACCAACCCCCCTCATAGGGTCTCTTATGGCAAATTGGTCCTGGGTGAGGGGCAAGTAAAGGAGCAATTCCAAAGACCCCTTTGGAAGAGTCACCAAGGGAACTGTTTACCCTACCCGGGATAGGGTTACTGGGGTCCCCACCCTTAAGCCAGGCCTGAGGAGGGAGCTTGAGGGAGAGCATCTGGAGGTCAGGCATTAGCCCGTTGTGCCCGGCCGGGCACAGCCCAAAAAGGAGACATGAGCCCACCTTCCTGTAAGCCCACCACCCGCAGGAGGCATCGTAGGGGTTGCGTCTAGTGGTGGCCAAGGGCAGAGACCCTGATGAACTGACCACTGGCTATTGAGACTGGCTATTGGGACATGGAATGTCACCTCTCTTGTGGGGAAGAAGCCTGAGTGTGTGTGAGTTTGAGAGATACCGGCTAGAAATAGTCAAGCTTACCTCAAAATATGGCCTGGGCTCTGGATCCAGTCAAAGTTCTGCTGAGGTGGGAATTTAAGATCCCGCGGACTGGGGATCTGCCAGTCATTCCCAGCACACGCTTAATATACGTTTAGGTGCACCAGGGCTGTCCAGCATGTGCCCCCCACCCCCTGATCCAACTCAGCACCATTTGGTGATCAGTTGAGAGTTCAGCTCCTCTCTTTACTCAAGAGTCCAGAACATAAGGCCTCAGATCTGATGATACAATTACAAAACTGATCATCAACCTGGAAACGGTGCCACATGCACTTGTGGAAATTCTTATGTCCTTATGTGTCGGGTTGTGGCCAAGGGTGGAGGCCCTGGCGGACCAATCCCCAGATATTAGAATGGCTATCAGGACATGGAATGTCACCTCTCTGGTGGGGAAGCAGCCTGAGCTAGTGCATGAGGTCTGGCCCGTTGTTGAGGGCCATTCAGTCACTGTACAGCCACAGCAAGAGCTTGGTCAATATTCCTGGCAAGAAGTCAGACTCATTTTCATTGGTGTTAGACTCCGCCAGGGCTGCCCGCTGTCACCGATTCCATTCATATTTTCCATCCATCCATTTTCTTCTGCTTATCTGTGGCTGCGTCGCAGGGGCAGCAGCCTAAGCAGAGAAGCCCAGACCTCCCTTTACCCAGTCACCACCTCCAGTTCAACCGAGGGGACCCCATGGAGTTCCCAAACCAGCCGAGAGATATAATTCCTTCAACGTGTCCTGGGTCTGCCCTGGGGCCTCCTTCCTGTAGGACATGCAAGTAACACTGCATTCAAGAGGCACCCAGGGGGTATTCTAATCAGATGCTCAAACCACCTCATAATTTTTCTGGAAAAAATTTCTAAATGTAGCCAAGTAGCAGAAGGTTTCCACCTTGATGGCCTCAGGATCTCATCTCTGCTTTTTGCAGATGATGCAGTCCTTTTGGCTTCATTGGGTGGTGGCCTCCAGCGTGCAGTGGAATGGTTCAAAGCCAAGTACGAAGCGGCTGGCATGAAAATTTGCACCTCTAAGTCTGAAGTATCTCTGGGTCTTGCTTACGAGTGACCATAGTCTCAATGTAAATTGAGCGACCATGTCCACTTGCTCAGTTCTGCCCATTGCTTCTTCCCTATCAGGCTTTGAATTTCTCTTTCCTAGACAAGTTGATCTAAATTTTTCCATTTTTCAACATAGCCTTCATCACACCAGCAAATTACAGGTCTTATGTGTGCTGCATGATAATATTCTTTGAGGTTTGACAATGCCAAACCTCCTTTATCTTTCCCAATTGATAGCGTTTTTAATTTAATTCTTGGTCTGTGGCAAAGTAATGTCATTTACATTGTCACCATATTTTTTACAGTGAAATTCTGGCAACCACAGCTGCCGGTATTTTACTGTAAATTCAACACAGCTTTTCTTTTTACAGTGAGGTGAACCATCAAGCCTTATCTTATCTTAAAGACCTCATAGTACCATATTTCTTCTTGTTAAAGAGGAGTTGTTCCTTCCCACTGTCACCAAGTACTTGCTCATAAGGTGTCTGGTGATTGTTGGAGCTGTCATAGTTTACCTGGAGTCTTTCTACAAACAAACAGAAACTCAAAGAGGTGGAGCTGTTATTGAAACGGTGAGCTAAAAAAAGAAAAGAAAAAAAAACGGTGAGCTTAGGTGGAGTGAAAAAAAATGTTTTTCTAGCATCCAAAACAGCAGCGCTTGTTCCTGTAATCTTTAAAACCTTTACTGAAAAAAAGCTGAAGGGAGTCAAAACACCTGTTCAACAAATTCCAATGTGAAGAAAAGCGATCGTTGTAACTGATTCAATCCAATGCAGTTAGTTTTACACAGTGACAAATCTACAGTAAAGATACAGACATTAAAATAAAATATGCAGATGAACTTTTAGCTTAGTCTGATACCATTTTAGGCAGCTTGCTCAGTGCTAACGGCAGATGTCCTAGTTTCTGTCACAGCAAGCACGAGTGCTTATTTAGATTAATACTAAATCTATAAAAACATATTAATTAAACTGTGTTAAAAATATAATTTTTTTTCTTCCGCAGGCAAGTAAAAATATACATGGATCAGTAAAACTCTGCCACTGACCCAGTCTGTTAGGCAGGACACTGAGTTATTATTAATAACGTTAATTATTAATTTCTACAACACCAGAACACAATCTGTTTTCTGCAGCAGGAAACAACAACGCACAGGGCAAGCCTCAGAGATTTGCCGATATACTCACTTTTCTTTACTACAACTGCCACATGCTACTTTAAATGCTTACAGACACACAACAATATTGACAGCGGATCATATAAATACATATTCCTGATGAATAAAGTTTGATTTCAAAAATATATGTTAAGTCAGATATGACAAGAAAATAATTCCATCATTTGCTAGGAAACTGAATCACTGAATTTCTAAATAAAAAAGATATGCAACAGCCACAAGGACTCACTCTGATTGGCCAAATGCAGCAGCCTTTTCAGCTCTTTGGTCTTTTCAGTCAGCAGGTCTCTCTCCTCAGTCATGGAGGAAAGTTGGTTATTCGTTGCTGAGAGACGTTCAGCTGAACTACGTGAGGAGTCACGGTCTGAAATACAGAGAAAGAGGATTAATGTTTTTGAGACACAAAAGACCTCATACATTCATTCTGAGACTTATAAAAGATAATGTTTTGAGATATGTTTGACAGATTATAGGGCCACAAGTCATTTACAACTATATAAATACCAGTAATAATTTTTTGGCAAATAACAGAAATCACTTTTTTGCCACAAGACCGACAATTCAGATGACAAATTGCTCCAGTGCCACTGTGAACAGTGTACAGCATGCACATTTTGCATACATGCAGTGCAGTACACACTCACATTTAAATCTATCAGTTTATTGCACCCTATAAATTCTCATATTTAGGTATATTAGTTTATTACAGGGTGTGCCCTGCCTCTCGCCCTGTGACAGCTGGGAAAAGCTCCAGCCCTCCTGCAACCCTGAAAAGAATAAACATAAGAGAATGGATGGATGGATTTTTATTAGTGAAACAAGAAATGAAAAAAGATCACCATTTTCTTTGTACATTTTTGCGGAGGAGGCTCTGAAAAAGAGTACTCACTTTGGAAAATGTTGATAATTGTGAATGACCCCTAAAGAAAAATATTTAAACATTTTGCATGTAGATAATGAAACATGTTAAATGTGAAAGACAGTTTTATGTGAGTGCATGTGAATAAGAAACCATTGCTGCTGTGATCTTGTCATCTTAAAATGGTTTACACATTTTTAACTTGTGAGTCTTTATTTCGCATTGCTAAATACTCATTCATATCGGGGCTGATGATCATTAGAACAGGTATCAATGAACAACCCAACTCACAGTAGACACCGAGAGTGATCAGTCCAACCAGCAGGAAAACACTCAGGAGGCCCAGAGAGAGAATAAGAACTGAATAGAAATTCTTCTTGGAGCTCCTTCCACCTGAAATAGAGGGAACCCAATAAAATGTACAACAGTAATAACAGATGTTAAAATACTTTTCCTCCTATTTGTGTCATTATTTTCTTACCTGTGTGATTTGTTGAAGGTGTTGAGTTGTCATATTTGAAATTTTTAGCATTGACATAAATTTCCTCCATTTCACTTTAGGATGTGGATTCTTTCTGAGAGCTCTCCCCTGCAGCACAGCACATGTGAAGCTTAGAAGTATCTCTGGCTTCAGTTTATTTGTTTTCAGGTTAAGAGGAAGTCAGATATTTCGTATGTGGTTTGTGCAGCTCTACCACCTCTGAAACTATATATATCTTAAGCTATGTGAAACACAGTTGTCATGTTACACATTACAAAAGTCAAACTTATTTTCACAGTTTTATCAAGTTATCTTTTATTTTTAAGGAGTAAACAAAAAACAATAAAAAGGTCTCAGAATTCCATTTCTTAGATACTACAAATGCACAAATACACGCACAAATGGGGCACACATCTTTATCTTTGAATCCAGGAGTTTTCAGTCCTGTTGCCATAGGTGTCGATAATAAAGCACTTGGCCATGCAGTCCGTCTTAAACATTTGTGAAAGAATGGGTCATTCTAAAGAGATCACTGATATCGAGGATGGTGCCACCATTGCCACCATTTAATTTTACATTTTATATTAATTTAAATTTCACACACCAAAAGACAAGACTTGAACACAAATAACAACAAATTTAACAAAATAGAAAAATTGCAATTACAAGATGAAGAAAATGTATATATTTTAAATATAAAACAGCTAAGTCAAAATAAAGAATGCCATGTATAAAATATATAAAATCAGTCATATAATAAATACCAATGTATTTAAGTACATATTTATTGGAATATTTAACTTATTTACTTAAATCACTGGTGAAGTGAAGTCAGTGACCTGGTTCAGTTGGGTGTTTCCCACTGACTCAGTTTGCTACTTTGCTGTCTGCTCTCACTCACTCGCTTTTTGTACTCAGCAGCAGCAACAGCTTATCAGAGGACTCATATGAGCCAGAAGACCTCAGATTCCTGATTCATAATTCACTAGGAAGACTCATTAGCCGGGTGATTGAGGAACTGGGTACCACTATTGTATATGTTAGTCACATGAAAGGATACTGTTATGATGTGGAGAATAAAAAAACACTACTGCGAGTACAGCGGGTAAAAGATCAACGTCTTTATTTAAACTTGACCAGAGATAACTGAAAAGAATAGTCCGGATTATGACGGGTCAGCAGGGTTAGACACGCGACCAATATTCCCCCGGGCAGGCAGCTCTCTCACTCGCTGCTCCTCAATATCCAAGGGTCAGAAAACTGGCATGCCTCTGCACACAAACAGATGTTAATCCACACATATTGAAAATACTTTTCAGGAAGTAAATATGTACCCACAGTTTGGCTACCTTGCTGGGGTGACGATCCGGTGAAGATTGAAGGCTGTCTCACGGCTTAAATACCAGTCAGGAGAGCGCTCAGAAAGGACAGGTGAGTGATTAGAGATTTCCAACCGGTGTGAGGGTCGCTGCCGAAGATGACTGTCCAGTGGGCAGGATAGCCAAAGGGCCTGCCCAGGAGATGACACACCCACAGCAACACCCACACACAGACAAAACAAAAACACAGGAGGACACCAGCCCAGGGACCATGACAGATACAGAAGTCGAATTTCTTTTCACAGATTTATTAAGAACTTTCCAATTTTCCGTTTTCTTTCACTTTTTTTTTTTTAAAAGAGAAAACAAAATTCTTTCTTAACTGCAGATTAAAGAATAAGTATAGCAAACATTTGAGGAATTTAGTTTAGTTTCAGAGGGTCACCTGGGAAATGGATTTGTGGAAAAAAAAGAAGCCAAACTTTCTTTCAGGTCAGTTTTCAAATAACTCTCTGAAGGTACAAATAAAAAGTTCACTCTGTAATCAGAAGGTGTAGGCTGCTAAGACATTTCAGTTCTCAAATAAACAAATAAAGGCATTCTATTCAATCCATCCATTTTCTTCTGCTTTTGAGGAGCTAGGTCGTGGGGGCAGCAGCCTGAGCAAAGAAGCCCAGACCTCGCTCTCCCCAGACACTTCCACAAGCTCATCTGGAAGGACCCCGAGGCATTCCCAGGCCAGCCGAGAGATATAATCTCTTCAGCGTGTCCTGGGTCTGCCCCAGGGCCTTCTACCGGTAGGACATGCCCGGAACACCTCACCCAAGAGGCATCCAGGAGGCATCCTAATCAGATGCCCAAACCACCTTAACTGGTTCCTTTCGATGTGGAGGAGCCCCTCCAGAATGGCTGCCCTCCTCCCCTATTTGAAAGGGAGAGGCCAGCCACCCTTAGGAGGAAGCTCATTTCTGCCTCTTGTATTTGCAATCTTATTCTTTTGGTCAATACTGTAGTAATCATATTATTAAACTCAAGTGTTCGTTTAATGAAAAGTGCAGTGTCATATATTGATTTGAAAAGTGTACTGTGAACTGCTGTTGTGTACTACACTTTACGACACTATATTGCTTTACGGCACGCACACAAACGTTGGTGCCCTGCCCACTGTTATACCCTTTTCCTACCTATGCAGTTGTGAGTTTTGCCAAGCCAAAATAAAAGGTACGTTTTTCAAGTAAAACTACCATTCGATCATTCTACATGGTGTCAGAAGTGATCCGGACCGGACGGTTACCAGTTTACATATAAGAATAAGTGGACTCGGAGCCATGGCAAAGTTTAATCCTCCCACAAACTTTCCTTTTGATAGGCCAACGGAATGGATGGACTGGAAACAGCGCTTTCAGCGCTACAGGATTGCTGCTAAGCTTAACAAAGATGACGGCGAGGTGCAGGTGAGCTGCCTCATTTACGCCATGGGCAATGAAGCCGAGAATATATTTAGATCATTCTCGTTTGCGGAGGGAGAAGACCGCAATGACTTTACAGTAGTAATTGCGAAGTTTGATCACTATTTTTTCCCACAGAGGAACGTTATACATGAAAGAGCCTGTTTTCACCAGCGACTCCAACGGCCAGGGGAGAAAGCAGAAAGCTTCATATGAGCTTTATATGAGTTATCCTAACATTGCAACTCTAGAGAGGAACACATCTGCGACCGGATCGTGGTTGGAATATTGGATAAGGAACTCTCACGCAGACTGCAGTTAACGTCAGACCTCACACTGGTACTCACAGTTCAGACTGTGAGGCAATCGGAGGAGGTAGCGGCGCAAGTGAGTTTGCAAGGGGATCCGGCGGCGTCCGTGCAGGAAGTACGAACCAAACATAAAATCAAAAACTGGAAAACTTAACAACAACAAGGCCATTTACAAATAGGCAGAAAATGGGGAGAGAAGGAAAAGAAATGTGGTAAATGTGGCAAAACACAACACAGGAGATATGAAAAGTGCCCAGCTTCAAAAGCAGCATGTCATATCTGTCACAAAACGGGACATTGGGCCAGGGTGTGCCATAGCCGCAGGTCTGTGAATGAAGTCACAGAGCCTGACAAAGGTGAGCAGACGTCAGATTTTCTGGGCTCAGTCTGCAAGTCAAAAGAGAAAAGTGAGGCATGGACTGTGGTACTACAGGGGTTGGACAATGAAACTTAAACACCTGTCATTTTAGTGTGGGAGGTTTCATGGCTAAATTGGACCAGCCTGGTGGCCAATCTTCATTAATTGCACATTGCACCAGTAAGAGCACAGTTTTGCTCAAAATATTGCAATGCACACAACATTATGGGTGACATACCAGAGTTCAAAAGAGGACAAATTGTTGGTGCACATCTTGCTGGCACATTTGTGACCAAGACAGCAAGTCTTTGTGATGTATCAAGAGCCACAGTATCCAGGGTAATGTCAGCATACCACCAAGAAGGACGAACCACATCCAACAGGATTAACTGTGGACGCTAGAGGAAGCTGTCTGAAAGGGATGTTCGGGTGCTAACCCGGATTGTATCCAAAAAAACATAAAATCACGGCAGAATTAAATGTGCACCTCAACTCTCCTGTTTCCACCAAAACTGTCCGTCGGGAGCTCCACAGGGTCAATAAACATGGCCGGGCTGCTATAGCCAAACCTTTGGTCACTCGTGACAGTGCCAAACAGCAGTTTCAATGATGCAAGGAGCGCAAATCTTGGGCTGGGATCAATGTGAAACATGTATTGTTCTCTGATGAGTCCACCTTTACTGTTTTCCCCACATCCGGGAGAGTTACGGTGTGGAGAAGCCCCAAAGAAGCGTGCCAACCAGACAGTTGCATGCCCAGAGTGAAGCATGGGGGTGGATCAGTGATGGTTTGGGATGCCATATCATGGCATTCCCTTGGCCCAATACTTGTGCTGGATGGGCGCGTCACTGCCAAGGACTACCGAACCATTCTGGAGGACCATGTGCATCCAATGGTTCAAACATTGTATCCTGAAGGCGGTGCCGTGTATCAGGAAGACAATGCACCAATACCCACAGCAAGACTGGTGAAAGATTGGTTTGATGAACATGAAAGTGAAGTTCAACATCTCCCATGGCCTGCACAGTCACCAGATCTAAATATTATTGAGCCACTTTGGGGTGTTTCGGAGGAGCGAGTCAGGAAACCTTTTCCTCCACCGGCATCACGTCGTGACCTGGCCACTATCCTGCAAGAAGAATGGCTTAAAATCCCTCTGACCACTGTGCAGGACTTGTATATGTCATTCCCAAGATGAATTAACACTATATTGGCCGCAAAAGGAGGCCCTACACCATACTAATAAATTATTGTGGTCTAAAACCAGGTGTTTCAGTTTCATTGTCCAACCCCTGTAAATGTTGATTCTGTACCAGTGGAATTTAAAATAGACACGGGAGCAGATGTTAATGTCAAAAATGAAGATACATTCCACAAAATCACCCCTGAAAGACAATTACAACCATCAGACCTCCCTTTAAACAGCCCAGGTGGACGGCTGTCTTGCCTAGGATATTTAAATGTGACAGTAAGCTACAAAGGCAAAGACTATCCATCCAAAATGTATGTAGTCCGTGGACACAGCGTCAATAATCTACTCAGCTGCTCCTTGTCAGTAAAAATGAATCTCGTCAGGCGAGTAGATGTTGTTACACCAAACACAAGCAGATGCCTGCAGCCATATGGGGAACATGGTACACTGAAAACAGAACCAGTCAAAATACAGCTAAGAGAAGATGCAGAGCCTTACGCTGTAAATACTGCACGCCGTGTGCCCTTTCCCATGTTGCACAAAGTAAAAGATGAACTGCTGAGAATGGAAAAAATGGTGTAATTGAAAGAGTGACAAGTGGTGCGCTCCCATGGTTCCAATCGTAAAAAGGCATACAGGCCGAGCAAGAATTTGTGTCGACCTCACGAGGCTGAACAAGTCAGTTAAGAGAGAGCGCTACGTCCTGCCTACTTCTGATGAGATAACCTCTAAATTAAGTGGCGCAACGGTGTTCTCTTCCCTTGATGCTGCCAGCGGATTTTGGCAGATTCCTCTCCACCCCGACAGCTGCTTACTGAGAACCTTTATAACACCATTTGGCAGGTACTGTTTCAAAAGATTACCATTCAACATCACAAGTGCACCTGAAACCTTTCAGCGAAAGATGCTGGAGACCTTGGAAAGCTTGGAGGGTATGGAAGTCTTCATGGATGACATCCTGGTCTACAGGGCCACCATGGAAGAACACGATGCTCGACTGAACAAAGTACTACGTCGCATTGAGTCTACTGGCCTCAGGCTTAACAAAGAAAAGTGTTCCTTGAGGCAAAGTCAGTTACGGTTCTTGGGTCATCTGATTGATCACTCCGGAGTGAGACCAGACCCTGAGAAAGTTGAGGCCATTCACCAGTTGCCCTCACCACAAAATGTGCAAGAGCTAAAAAGAGTGCTAGGCATGGTCAGTTATCGTGGTAAATACATCCCTGATCTTGCCACCATTGGACAATTTTTGTATGAACTGCTCAAAACTAAAAATGCATGGATCTGGGGCCAATCCCAACATTCAGCTTTTGAGAATATCAAAAGAAAGCTAACAACAGCACCAGTTCTCACCTTTTATGACATTTCAAAGCCAACTACAGTGTTTGCTGACGCCAGCAGCTATGGTCTGGGAGCTGTGTTACTTCAACTCCATGGAGAAGAGTGGAAACCAGTTGCCTACCACTCCAGATGTCTCACTGAGGCTGAGACAAGATATGCCCAGATAGAGAAAGAGTGCCTGGTGAGTGTATGGGCTTGCGAGAAGTTTCATAAGTACCTATGTGGATTAGATCAGTTCAGACTGGAGATCGATCACAGACCACTAGTACCACTCGTGAACAGCAGGAGCTTAGACAATGTTCCCCTGAGGTGCCAGCATCTCCTAATGCGGCTCATGAGATACAAACCAGAAGCTGTCTACATGCCAGGTAAAACTCTCGTAGCAGCTGATGCCTTGTCTCGTGGCCCACAGACTTATACCAAAGAAAAGACTGACACACACAGTGAAGTGGAGTGCTACATAGCTACTGTAATGCTAGGCATTCCAGCCTCTAAGAGTCGAATGGACAGCATCAAAGCAGCCACTGCAACAGATTGTGAACTACAAACTCTCATAAAGTACATAAGAAGTGGATGGCCAGAATACAAAGATTAAGTTCCACTGAATGCCAGAGCATATGGAAAAGTGAAAAATGAACTATCAGAGACAAATGGTCTAGTAATACGAGGATGCAGGATTGGCATTCCAAAATCACAAAGAGCAGAGATCCTCAAGAAAATACATGATGGACACCAAGGACTCACAAAGTGTAGAGACCGGGCAAACTCCTCTGTTTGGTGGCCAGGGCTCTCTACGGAGCTCAAAGAGACTGTAATGCAATGC